>JBBPBX010010005.1:6604-58815 GCA_038048925.1 Garcialebias charrua
GTGACTTTGATGCAGCCATTGACGACTCGGGGTGGGGACAGGGACCCTGGGTTCCTCTTGAAACTCAGATTGACAAATTAGTAAAGTACTGTACCTGACGGACCATGATGACTTGACAAAGAAAAAAATCAGAAAAGGTACAAGAGACTATAACTCAGGCAGTAAACCTGCAGTCTGAGAGTAAAGTGCTCTGTTGGGAAAATATGGAACAATAAGATCTCAAATATAAGATGGAGCTAGGTTGTTGGGAGCTTTGTAGGTTAGAAGTAAGATTTTGAATTCTATCCTGAATTTGACAGGAAGCCAATGGAGAGAATGTAAAACTGGAGAGATATGATCTTTCCTATCAACTCTCATTAAAACTCTGGCAGCAGCATTTTGGGTCAGTTGAAGACTTTTTAATGAAGTTTGTGGACACCCAGATAATAGATAATTGCAATAGACCAGCCTAGACGTGTTCACAGGGATTGTGCAAAACAAAAAACAAAAAAGTAGCAGCAGATGAAAAGAGACTGAAATGGCCATCCATCCATCTATCCATTATCTATCGATTATCTATCAATAATATTTTTTCCACGAAGCGCTCCGGACCAGGAGAATCGGCGTGCCCCCTCGACACGCATGCGGCCGGATATATCATGGATGTGGGGCGAGTGGAAGATGATGTGTCTGACCGTTCTTTCAGTCGAGGAAGTGGAGATCTGTGGATAATTGGATTTATGGTAGCAGGCGCGCTGCTCTTTGGCTTATGCAGAAGCTTCTGCTACTGGAAACTAAGGAGGACTTCCGCGGCGATCAACGCGCTGTCGAAACTTCCTGCTCAGCAAGACTCTTTGATCCGAGCTGTGACCTCAATGAACCAGCTGTTGTTCGAGCTGAATCGCACGTTGGGAACAGTCGTGGACGACCGCAGACCTGCGGTGCGGTTTAAGACTCGTTTACAGCCGTGTGAGTGGGCTACATCAGGGAGGAGAGGGAACCTGTAGCTCGGGTTGAAATGAAAGCTCACATAATTTGGACGAATTGGACTCAGACAGCACCTGGACTCAAGGCTGAACAGTAAAAGTACACTGTAGCCTGCCCTGAAGAATAAATAAATCAACTAATCTAATCGGGACACCCCAAGCAACCTTGAACAAAAGGCTGACTGCAAACCTCTCCTGGAGTCTGCTACTGGAAGAACTGTTGCTCCCCCACCAGAGGTCTCTGTGTGCCTTCAGATGAGCAGCTGAGCCCACCTGCAGACTGTGCTTTATCTGGACAAATGCTCACAGACTTATTTCCCTGCTCCGCCACCAAAATGCAACATGTGCTTTGTCTTATCTGTGCTTGACGACGCTGGTAGAGTTTTTTTGACTTTATCATAGAATGTCCTAAGACAAAATGTGTGTAATAATATAGATAAATATGTCAGTTTGCTGACTTATCTATAATTTAGATGATAGATTTGAGCAGGTTTAGACTGACACAAATTTACCATCATTTTTACGGGTTCTCAACTTTTTCAGATTAAATCAATAAATCTGTGGCTCAGTGAATGTAATGTAACTTGACAGGAAACGTTATTATGTTGACCTACCAAAGGCAGAGTCATTTAATAACAAAATCATCAAATTACAATCAAAACATATTTACATAGATTGATCGATCACAACTTATAACTAACTTTTCAGCAGATTAAAACATAAGACAACAGAACACAAGTTAATGGGTCTTATATTAACTTGTTTCTGTGGCACAAACACAGTTTTGCATTTAGAAATAAACATAAGGAGGAGTTTAAGGAGGAAGATTAAAGATTGAAAGGAAATGGTTGAATCTTATCTTGAGATGTTTAACCAGAGTGGTTCATCCTCTGGTCGGTTTCAGCTGGACGTCCGTACCGTGATGAAACAACGTTTACCTTTGTGAAGATTTTCTTATCTCGACTCCAGTAAATTAGTCAAGCCAGACGCGCATGCCCTGCTGCGTTTTACAGGCGACAAATCTCATCTTGCCACGGTCTCGTGAGGTCTGCTTCGGCCTCCCAGAGTGATGTTATCAGCTCCGGTTTGGTTTTCAAGATAACTTCCAGAAAGAGTTCACAGCTTGGAGCTGTGATACTCAGATGGCTCACAGCTGACGTGCTGTTTGAACCTCGCTGAAGACGCGGGCCTTTGACTGATGGCCGGACGTACATCAGCTTGGAGAAAGACGTCTATGCATCTTCCCTTCTCCCAGAGAACTCACAGTTGTTGAGTTAGTGGTTCCCCTTTGCACTAAAGTCAAAACGGAAGTAAGACTTTATATGGAGGGTGGAGTCTGCCCACCTCCCGAATGGCTATTGGTTGGTTTAACAAAATAACAGATGGATTTTTCATCCCATAGGCAGAAGGTCTCTGAAGGACAGTAGGAAAACTTGTTTATATAAGCGGCCAGATGGACTGGCCCGTGAAGTGGAAAATTATGTCTAGCTTGAAAGACAAAACAGAGAAGGAAGTAACAGCTTTACCTTGACTCGTGCCTTAGATTCAGAGCACACTTGTAATGAAGAATAAACCAGCAGAAGGTCAAACTCATGCAAGTAACAGATCATCATTAAATGACAAAAATATACTGTTGATCAATTTTGAAATAACCCACATTAAAGAGAAAGTTATTTCTGATTGATTGGTGTCCATTAATTCAAAATAATTGTAACAAAAATAGTGTCCACTTGTCTCCTTGAGAGCTTCAGGAAAGTGTAACACTCAGAGTCTCAGAGAGATGCGGAGAGGCCCACATCCAGTAATTGACATGAGAGTGCTGTCCCACTACATGTGATAGATTCTTTTTTGAATACCACTGCTATCCTATTGTAACCTTCCTTTTTTTCCATATCTGATTGTTTAGCGGCGCAGATTAAATTCTGCTGCGGCTTTCCGTGCGCATGTCCCCTCTCAAGGATGGTGTGTGCGCCAATTGCAATGTTTTGTACTCCAGTACAAATAAGCCAATAAAGATATTCTATTCTATTCTATTCTATTATCTTTACTCGCTTCTTCCTTTTTGTGTCATAGGGTTCACTGGTGCCCATGTCCAGCCATCATTGTGAGAGAGGTGGGGGACACCTTGGACAGGTTTCCAGTCCATCACAGAGACACAGAGACAAACAAGACAAACAACCATTCACTCTCTCACTCACACCTAGAGACAATTTAAAGTTACCAATAAGTCTTACATGCATGTTTTTGGTCTGTGGGTGGAAACCAGCATACCTGGAGAAAACCCACTCATGCACCAAGAGAACATGCAAACTCCACCCAGAAAGGTCCCCGGCCAGGATTTGAACCAGCAACTTTCACACTGAAAGGCAAGAGCTCTATCAACTGAACCACTGTGCCACCCCTGAAATGATCAATCGTACTTAAGCCATTTGAACAGCATGTTGCACTTCTCTAACATATTTGATAATGATAAGGAAAAAAATCATCTTTGACCTCAAATGAAAATGTAGTCGTCCCGCCACATACTAAAAATTTAGGAACTCCATTTGTTCACATTTGCATAAATATTTGTTCTAAGCAATGAAATTGGGATCAACAGCACTAAATACAGGCAGGAATATCTTCTACGTGTGATTAAACATTTTCAATCAAACCATTTTGAGAGACGGTTGGACACCTTTTATTGCCTTGTATGGCAGTTTGTATCCAACTTGAGCCAAGATCTCTTACTGAAGTGATGTGTTCAAACACTATAAACTGCTTTATTTCCTGGACGTCTCTGGGTAAAGAACAGTCCACTCAAGTGTCAGCTGATTCATGATAATTAAACAACATTCACTGGGAATTTTCTGAAGACATGACTTTGTTCTTGTTTTATTAGCTAAAAGTTTTATTGAACTGTTAATTAGAATCCTTCTCAATAAAATGTTTGTGTTGTCAGGATTTTATTAATCAGAGTGGATTAGTGGAAAGCTGTGTTGTGAGTTTCTCTTTGTTTGTTCTGATTATTTTCAGAGCTGACAGCACCTGGACTGGTCACTGTCAGCTACAATAGGCCATCATTGATGGAACAATCATCATTATAAACACATGCAGGACAGATATTACATTCACAGTGGAGCTGAGTAAAACAGCTGACAGCTGCAAGTTCTCTGTTTTACTGACATTGAGCTCTGTAAAATTCCCATTTTTCCAAATCACGTATTTTACATAATTAAGCTCATCAAGAGATACTGCTGCAGAATGCAATTTACATGGCTCTGAACCGTGTTAATGTCAAAAATAGTAATACAGTATACTTTAGTTCAGATGTCTGAATGAATTGTAATTTTTACTGAAATTTACTGAAAGCTGTTGTCTTGTTTGTCGTTGATCTACCAGCTCACTGTACTACATGGCTGCCTGTAAATCTGCAAGCAGCACGGATAATTGACACCCATTTTCAAAACAGTTTTGGGCTAGGCATTTGAGTGCCAGGTGTGAATGCCCTCAATAAAGGCTGTCCACTTGCTGTTGAATCGCTTCAGAGACTCACATACTGTATAGTGTCCAAGTCTGAACAAGGGCAGTTTGTTTTCTACAATGAATTGGTTTGCCATACAAATCAAAACTAACAAGCATATATTTATGTTTTAAACAAAATAGTGGTGGATGATGAAAGATGAAACTATAAATATGTGGATGTAGCTCAAACGTGTCTGTCAGCTTCATCAAAATTATTTGGTTCTGACAATGAAGAAAAAGACTCTTTGCTGTAGTTAATTATTGTAAGTTAAACTATGTGAGAAGCAAGTGCTGTCCTTTATTTAACAGCATTTGATATTTGATTCACTAAACAGCTTTTAGGTCAAATGCATATGTGTTGCTTTGGATGTTTAGTTGAATATATCATCCTTGAAGTTTATGGTACCACCAGGACTAACACAGTCAAATTGTAATCACAAGTCCAGATCCCACACGACAACAAGATGTTACATTCTTATGGAAAGCTGTGAATCTGTAAAAGGGGCATTTATTTGAGCTACAGTCTCTCAGATTACATTTGTAGATTTAACAGCCCTTTGTGTTCGCAACTCTATGTGATGCTCAAAACAAACCAATATCAAATCTGTAATAAGTTACTTTGCAAAAGCTTCAGACACATCTGTACACGTCTTTTGTCTTGATCTTGCTAAATACCTGAGAGACAAATCTTTGATAAAGTAAGAGATTTAAACATGTATTAATCTCAATGGGATTTGTTTCCCAATGTGAAAGTCATTCACTGCAGTCATTAGAGTGTTAACCATTTCCCTTTAGGGTTAATGTTAACACCAAAGCCTAAGATTATGAACTCGTGGTTTGTACTAGACTTTGACAGTAAAATGTACTTTTCAAGATTTTTTTTCAGGGTCTGCAGGCAAATTAAAAACAACAGTAGAAAAAATACAAAGTAGGAGATACCATAAAGAAAATATGCCAGAACTCAAACACAGATGCTATGAAAACCTACATTTTCTAAATACCGGTACACCTTTTTTCCCCCGTAAAATAAATAATTACAGGTGCATCTCAAAATCAGAATATTGTGAAAAAGTAAAAAAAAAAAAAAAAGGTTAATCATTGCATAAAGAGAATTACATAAATTCATTACACATAGAGTGAAATATTTCAAGTCTTTAATTCTTATAATGTTGATGGTTATAACTAACAGAACATAAAAAACAAAAGTCAGTGTCTCAGAAAATTAGAATATGGTGATAACTCACCATATTGGAAACTCCTATTGTCACACCCTAATTAGCTGATTAACTACAAATGTCACATTCCTGAAGTCCAGCCACTCCTAAACTAGAGACAACATCAGAAACATCTTACCTGCTGAGGCGACAAAGAACTGGACTGTCTCTCAGTGGTCCAACATCCTTTTTTTTTTTTTAGATGAAAATACATATTTATGTCATTTTAAAATCAAGGTCCAAGAGTCTGGAGGAAGAGTGGCGAGGTCCAGAATCCACATTGCTTGAAGTCCACAGGGAAGTTTCCACAGTTGGGGATGGTTTGGGTCCATGTCCTCTGCTGGTGTTGGTCCACTGTCTTTTCTGAAATCCACAGTCCACACAGAATCTACCAGGTCATTTTAGATCACTTCATGCTTCCTTCTTCTGCTGATGAGCTTTATGGAGATGCTAGTTTTATTTTCCAGTGGGACTTGGCTCCTGCCCACACTGACAAAGATACCAGAAGCTGGCTGTGGAATATTCTCATTTTCTGAGATACTGAAATTTATTTTTTCGTTATTTGTAAGCCATAATCATCAAAATTACAAGAAATAAAGTTTGGACATATTTCACTCTATGTACTGTATAATGAATCTATGTAAAATATTAGTTTAACTTTTTGAAATGAGTGATTACGGAACATTTTTTACTTTTTCAAAATATTCACATTTTTCAGATGCAAAGTATATGCGAATGTGTAAAAGTCTGTGCCAATATTATTAACTATATTAAAATCTACTTTCATTCAACCTTTATTTATCCAAGTTAGTCTCACTGAGCCTCGAGGATTCGTTTACAAGAGAGATCTGTTTCAAACAAGAACACAGATGAGGTACAGACAACAATAGACAGTAATATAAAAAGCATATAAAAGAAAAGTAAATAAAAGTAATATAAAATGAAACAAAAAAAAACAAGCTACATTATAAAACAATATACAATACTAAGAAAGATACTAAAAAACAGGAACATGTCTGCATTGATTTTTGCATTGAACTTAACAGTTGTTTAAAATCCCTTAGAGAGGTCAGGGTCGACAACTTCAGATCATTTTGCAAGGTGTTCCAGGATACAGGAGCAGAGAAGGCCCTTTTGCCATGTTCGTCCGTGCTGGGGGGACACTGAAAGTAATTATGCCTTGAGAGCATATGCTGTAGCTGCACTCACACAGTGACATGTAGGAGGAAATGTATGAAGGCAGCAGACCAAGACGTGATTTAAAGATGAAACTGTACTGTTGAAAGATTCTGTGTGAAGTTAATGATGACCAATTCCATAGGTATAATTCAGTTCAGTTTGTTTATATAGCACTAATTCACAACAAATGCTGTCTTATGGCACTGTAAAAACCATTCACATTAAAATGGCCATTTTGTTAACGTACAGTATTCTAAGGAAGCCAGCAGATTTAGCCAATTCTCCTCTTCTTCACAACCTCCCATCCTGAGCAAGTACACAGGCAACAGTGGAAAGTAAAATCTCTTTTAACAGGAAGGATGAGTAGTAGTAACATTGGCGGCTCCTAAGCAAAAAATATTAGTGGGACGGACATTAAATTTATTAAAAATTTTACAAATTGATTTACATTTTTGGTGAAAAAAAAAACAACAACAGATAGATGTTGCTTAGTATTTTATTTATTGTTTTTGTTTTGTGTGTTTGTGTGGTTGGGGTCATGTCTCAAGAAAAACAGTCTGATATAATAAATCTGAAAATTGGATACCTCCCATTCCCAGCCGAAAGTTGTAAAACCTTCTGAATTGGACTTCTAATTTGATTTGAAGTAATAACTCTGAAAGTATACTCTAGACACAGTTAATTGGGATAAATAAGTTAAATGAAGTAGCTCTAAAATAATATAAGTGAAACATGATACAATATATCAAAGTCAAAGTCGTCAAAGTCAACTTTATTGTCAGAACTGTAATATGTACAGGACATACACAGGATTGAAATTGCGTTTCTCTCAGTCCCTCGGTGCAACAGTAACCATTTAAACACTAAAACACTGAAACATTTAATAAACATAAGCATAAAATAGTAAAAGTGTAACACTGTCCTGAGTTTTTGCATAGTAGTATAAAAGTATGAAAATTTACACCAACACTAAAACACTAAACATTTAATGAACATAAGCATAAAATGAAATAATAAAAGTGTAATACTGTCCTGAGTTTTTGCATAGTAGTATAAAAAGTATAAAAAGTATATCTATAAAATAAACTGAAGGTTCTAGCATTGACATTTGCAAAGAGTGGCAAAGCAGCATATGAGTTAATGTACACAGTATATGTATGAGGTAGTTGATGTTGGTATAGAGGCAAAGTGGCATATGCAGTAAGGCACATAAGGCACATTGGGCATCCTTAAATAAGGCTAGTCAGAGAATACTGTATATGTATCAGCAGTAGTGTAGATATAAAAGTAGTGTAAATGTAAACAGTAGTAATAAATGTAAACAGTAGTAATAAATGTAAACAGTATTAATAAATGTAAACAGTGAATGTAAACAGTAGTATGACTATAGGCAGTAATGTAATACAAACATTAGTGCAAATATGAGAAGTAGTGCAAACTGAATGAGCACATGACCGAGAGTTTAGTGAATAACCCGTTTGATGACACAGAGTCCAGTGTTAAAATCTTTGTGTTGTGTGGTAATGTGTGAGAAAGTTTTTTGTGTTAAGGCAGTTCAAATGGGAGGGGAGGCAGAGCAGGCAGAGTGTTTAGCATCCTGACTGCCTGATGAACAGAGCTGTCTCTCAGTCTGCTGGTTCGAGCCTGGAGACTCCTCAGTCTCCTCCCTGATGGCAGCAGTCTAAAGCAGCTGTGTAGTGGGTGTGTGGGATCACCTGCCAGGCAGAGGGCTTTCCGAGTGAGGCGGTTGCTGTGTAAGTCCTGCAGTGAGGGGAAGGAGGTGCCGACAATCTTCTCAGCTTCTATCATCACTGAACCAAATAGAAGATTCAAGTGGGGACCAATAAACACTCAGTGACAAGACTTCTGTTTCAACCACTGACCCACAACAAACAATTGGTTTAATAAGGTCCTACCCTGTTGGTGGAAATGTCCTCTTCGTTGAGTTTCCTCTGTTCTTCTCGGTTTTCTGTTCTGGTCCATTGTCTGCTCCTAATTGATTTAAAAACAAAATATCTCCACTGTTGGTCTCAGTAGGTTTCACTACCATTGCTGAGTTTGAGCTCATGCTAGGTCTAGGTAGTGGTCATGTCAATGCACTAAGACCAGTCAAATGTGTCTACATGGTAGAAAATCTGATTCCCAAATAAAACTATTGGATCGGATCACTGGCCACATGTTCAGATCCACTTGATAAATTTTGGTTATTGAAAAGTACTGCCCTATGATGGTTAATATAAGTAAAGGAATGAGGACAAATTACTAAAAATAATTTCATATTATACGTAAACTTGTCAAACTGGTTGGAAAAAATACAGAAAAAATATATACAGCAAGTTCAAGTTCAGTCAGCCTCCCCACCATCACAGACATCTACACCTCCAGATCTAGGAAGAGGGCCACCTGCACCATGAAGGACCCCACTCATCCAGCACACACACTTTTTGCCCGGCTCCCCTCAGGAAAAAGTTTAAGGAACATTAAGTGTAGAATCACAAGACTGTGGAAGAGCTTCTACCCTGAGGCTGTTATGCCGGGTACCCACCAAACGTGTCTGGAGCGTCCAGAACGCTCTTGCCGCACCCTTTTGGCCACTTGTCACCAGAATCTGTTCACACTGAAGATGCGTCTAATGATGCGCAGTGGGAGGAGGTCTGGCTCCTTTTCCGGTCGGTTTGTTTTGTTTTGAGCAGATGAAATCAGCTGTACGTGAGCCTCGTTACTACTTGAGTGGGTTTTCTACGAGCCGAACTGCAGCTCCAAAAGTCTTTGTTGAGATTAAAACGTTTTTTTTTTTTTTATGTTTGGGGTGATCGTACGCTCGAGCGGACAGCGGCAACTGTAAAAATGCCAAGTTTCTTACCGGAGGCTGGTTTCTTCATGGAGGCTCGTTGGGCTAAGTTTAAAAAGTCCAAAAAAAGTCCCATCGTCGTTGCGTCATCACATAGCAGAGTCGCTCCCGATTGGTTGCTGCGACGCATCGAGCAACGTCGAGCAGCCAAAGTTCAAATATTTGAACTTTTGATTGCTCGACGCTGCTCGAAGCGTCGGCTGCTTCGGACGCGTCGCGTGCGCGGAAAAGAACTGGAGCGCGCTGCCGCGGCGCTTGAAACGCTCAAAACTCGCCGCTTCACGATTCGCCGCGCCTCGCCGCGTCTCCACATAGACTTTCAATGTAAACTGTCCGCTTCCGCTGCCTGAAACGCGTTTGGTGGGTACTCGGCATTAGACTCATGAATATCTAACTAGAATAATCACTGTGAAATATCACATCATGTTGCTGCTGATCAGTTTCATGTTGCTGTGTTCATTTGTGCTGCTTACACAGACTCATGTTTGTGCTACTGTTTGGCATATTTGTTTTTATGCTATTAGTGCTTAGCGTATTTTTAGCTGATGTTTTTCTCAGTTCATATCTTAGATCTTGATGGGAGACTGCAATAAAGCCAAGAGTCTATAGATAGAGAACTTTACTAATTGGCTTTTCAATGTATGTGAATGCTCTTGTAAAGTGCCCCCTGAGACAACTTTGTTGTGATTTGACGCTATATAAATAAACTGAATTGAATCTTAGATGTTATTACACTTTTTCTTTTACATTTTATTGTTGGATGTAACTGGGACCCTGTTTTTTATTTTTTTTTCCCATTTATAGATGGCCTCCCTTCACACCTTATAGCCATCCTCTCACTCCAATATGTATTTTTATTTTTATTTTTTAAGAGAGAAAGAAAAGAGAAAGTAAGACAAAAAAACAACAATTATCCACAAAAAGAGCACAAGGCAAACACATCCAACCTCCGTCCGCAATCCTGCAAAGCACATGACAGAACACAGCAACGAAACATACATGCATAAAGACTAATATTCATGACCTTGCAGTAGATTTCTATAAATACACATACCCATACCTACAAATATATATACAGTATACATACATATACATTTATATTCATTCATATACCCATCTACATATCTGCATATATCTACATATACATCCCTGCATCCATTTGTGTGTGGTTGTGAGCATGCATAAGTGAATAAGGTTCATCCAATAGAACATTTAGTAGCGACTGTGAAGCATCAGAGATCCGTCCCCCCAAAGCCCGAGGCAGACGAAGGAGCGATCAAAGCCCAAGACGCCAGGAAGGACCCCGAGCCCAGAGTCCCCAGGGCCACCCGAACAGGACGAGCCACTCGCCCACTCCCCAGATCCGACCAAGGGGAAGAACCGGACAAAACCCACCAGCGACCACACACAATGACCCCCCGGGGTCAACGGCGACAAATTCACAGGCCCCCGCCGGAGCCCGTTGCATCAACGTAGCCCCAGGGCCGGTCACCGAGGCCCGAGCACCGGGGATGCCCACCCCTCAGGCCCAGACCCGACAGGACCAGAGGACACAAGCCCCACCAGGCAGCCACCAGGCCGAGCCGACAAATGCCCAAGCGCCCAACCCCAGATAGTGAGGGCCCCAAGCACGCCCGCAGGCAAAGGAACACCCACCAGGGGGCCACGTGGCAGGAGCGCGACACTAAGTAGCCTCAGATGTATCAGAGAGGGGGCAGTCCAAGTCCCAGCCTGACACTTAAACATTCATACACAGACATACTCATTCAGACCCACCCTCATCCTCACCATTACTCACAGAAAGACAAACAATAACGACACGTTCCATTTATAATCCCGATGCACACTCTATACCCCCTAGGTCCAAGACATGTACCTGCCCCCTACATGGGGCAGCCCACATCCAAACCCAGGAGGTAGGCCCATTCATTCTGGTGTGGAGAGTAGCAGACATCCAAGATCCGGCCCAACCCGCGCCCTGCCGACAGGACAGGACACCCGAGTCCAAGCAGCCCCAGAGGGAGCGCACCGCCAGCCCCTCCCACGGCGAACCCCCAGGCCCCGAACCCCCCCACATCCCAGGACAACCCCTGACGGCCCACCCCCAGAATGTCCGCCAGGCAACCAGGGGGGTAAGAGAAAAATAAATAAAATTGAAATTAACAAATCAAGACCCCGACACACACACCCCCGTCCCCAAATGTACTGTTGGTGAGTGTTGTTCTAAAGTGTACTTAAAAAGGAAAGAGAAGGAGCAAAGGCTGGCATTGTACCAGTTTCCCCTCCACTCCAACTCTAACCCAGGCCCTTATTGTCTAAATGCATAATGTTGAGTGAGCATAGGCATGGGGGCGAGAGTGATGTCATCCCGCCACCCATAACCATAGTGCTCATTCCATTCCCTATATGTGACTTTTATGAGGATGTTTATGAATGAATGTCTAAAGTGTATATAAAATTGAGTCCCAGGTGGTTCTGAACAACAGAGATGTAAAACCGTTGTAGCACACCCGAGACTCAAATTCCCTACATGTATTAATTTAAGATGAAGAGGGCGGAGGTGCGTGGTGAGGGATGGGGAGAAAATATCTGCAGGAACAATGCTCCCGCAGCGAGTCAGCTCCCCCGCTGACCCTGCGTACCCCCCCCCCCAGTTCGCCAAGGTCCACCCAAGGAGCGAGGCAAAAGAAACACCTCTCCGACCGCCAGGCCATTGAGTCAAGACCAGAGAGGGACACGGTCCCGAGGGCCGCCAACAGCAGAACCAACAGCCCACACCCACCAGGGCCGCCACGACCCCTGCGAACCGCAGTCAGCCCGCCGCCCAAGAAGACACAAAATCCCACATGGACGACACGGCCAAGAGCGCCCGCCCAACTGCCGACAGAGCCAGGAAGCACCGAGAACAGGCCCCAACCAGGGCCCGCACACCGGCCAAGCATAGTCCAAGACCATCATCAAGGATATCCACTTAGTCCCCACACCAGAAGAAATACTACACCCACCCTTCATATTAACAACTTTCAGAACACATGACACATTAGACACCCAGGCTGGGTTTACCCGCCCCCTCCCAATGGCCACCAGTCACGCCCCCAGACACCCAACCCCCTAGCACATGAACCCCCAACCCACCAGCGAGCCGAGGGCCCCCGGCCAGAGCCGGGCACCAGAGCGCCAGCCAGCCCATAGCCCGGCGACCCGCCCGCCAGAGCTCAAGACCCCCGATCCCCACCAGGCCCAAGCCCGGGGACGACACGCCCCCAGAATCCCAAGCTCCCGGCGCCCACCCCGAAACCACCCCAGCACAGCCGGGTCACCGACCGGCGACCCATGACCGCCGCCGCCGACCACCAGAGGGCCCGCATGCCGCCCCCGGCAGACATCCCCCAGAACCCCCCCGGTCCTCCCCAGGTCAAAGGCAGGGTCCTCCCCGCCCAAGCAGCCCCAACCCCCCGGCGCCCTAAACCCCAACCTCCCCTCCCACCAGCCCCAATGCCCCACAAGGCCAGATCCCAGACCCCCCACCCTCACTACGTAACGGAGCCGATCAAAGAATGCCAAATAGATTGATCCGATGTGTCGGCAGATGCTGTTTCAAGACTAATATGATCTAACAGAAGATTTTTATACTGATTAATGCTAAGATTATTTTTATTTTTCCAATTTACGAGTATGGTTTTCTTTGCGATGCATAAGGCAGTGAAAAGCATACACTGTAAATGGAAACATGGTATTTAATTAAAAATAGTAAATTGACTTAAATCAGTTTTCATCAAATAGTGATTAAGACTCACTTTTAGTAAGTTACTTGTAATTTGTGGTCAAAAAATCTCAGTAGCTCAGTTAACTTGAGCTCGTTTCATTTAGAAAAAGTAAGTTTTTGATAAGTGTGAACAAATCCCGTATCATATCGCGATAAGAAGACATCTCGCGCATGCTCAGAATAGAACCACACACGCACACTGCGCATGCCTCATTTTTGAGCGCGTTTCACTCTTCTCTTGGGAAATATCGTAACAGATACCAGTAAGTATGTTTTTTTAATCATAATGTATGAAGTTGGTATTAAAATGTTTTTTAACAGGCGATGTTGGTGTGCATTTCTCGCAGAAATATGGGTATTGTCTCAGCTCGTGTTAGCTAACGGTAGAGCTAGCCAACTAATGATATTTAACATAAACCTAGCTAGTGGCAATATTCCACAATATAATTTTAAATTTTCGTTTGAGGCAATTGTGCTCTCGCGTGCCGTGGAAGTTAAAAGTCGCAGGGAAAAGAAAGGTGGAGGCACGCGGGGTGTCTTCCCCCAGTTGCTTCTTAGCAGCTAAGCTAAAAAGGATACACGAGTCTGTCAAGTCTCCCGTTTTGGCCGGGAAACTACCGTATTTTACCCCTCTTTCCCGTCGTGATCCCGAATTATTATTTTCCCGGAAATCTCCCGTATTATAATATTATTTAAAAAAAAAAAAAAAACATTCCGGTGCCTCTGTCACTAGCCTCGCGAGAACTGCCACCTGCAGTCGCCTCGGTGGCAGTTCTCGCGATGTTACTGCTGGCGCGGTCGAGAACAAACCCGGAAAAACACAGAGATGGATGTAACGAGAAGTAACGAGAGAGGACGCGTACCTGCCAAAAAAGTTAAGATTTCGTGTAAATATGTTGAAAAATGGGACAGCGAATTTATTTTCCTAAAGTTTATGCGTTTTTTAAGATTTGTAACTGCGACTTTAGTCTCATGGGGGAAGGAACGATGTCCGTCAGCATGAAAAATCCGTCAAGCACAAAGGTAGGCTTATCAGATTGTGACCACATAACTGGTTTGAAAGAGGCTGATAGGTAGTTATTTTAGATTTCTTGTAAACCTGTCTTAAAATGTTAGGGGTCCTGGACTTTGGTTGGCTAGTGCAGGGGGCTGCAACCTGCGGCTCTGGGGCCACATGTGGCTCTTTGGTCCCTCAGCAGTGGCTCCTCCAAGCTTTGATCAAAACTAACTTTAAACTGAATTTTATTTGTTCTTATAACAACAAAAAGGGCTAGTTTTAGCAGTTTTTCCTGTCATTTCCTTTGCAAATGTGTGAATACTAGAACTAATAGAAGGAGTAAAACACAAGTTAACTTTATTTATTTGAAGTAGGATATTTAATTTTTCCACAATTAAAATAATTTACCTAGACCTGCATAGTTCATTATTTTATTTTTTAATTGGGAAAGATCACATTATTTTTTCCTTCTTTATGATAATCTGGTCTTTTTTAGTCTTAAAATGTAAAAATATCAACAAATCATTAGATATTTTCAGCTTTACAATGGCCAGAAAACTACCGGTCAGAAAATTGTCCTTTAACAAACTTAAAGTGGTCTGTGGGCCACCAGTTGAGAATCCCAGTTGGCTCCGGAAACATTTAATTTAGTGAACAAAGGGGCAGAAATGGCTCTTTTGATCATAAAGGTTGTAGATCCCTGGCCTAGTGGGGTGGCTCGGCGTACCCGGCAGAAAATTTCCCTTATTTTTAAATACAAAACTTGACAGGTGACGAGTGAGTCGCACAGACTGCAAACACTTAAAAAAATAATAGCAACCTGAACCAAACGTTTGGTTCTGCTGCCCCTTGGCTTGTTGATCACGGATCAGACAGGCCACCAGCAAACCTCCCATTTCAGTCTGCTCAACAACTACTAGCTAGCTTCTGTTAGCTGTGCAAAGGGTCCCTGTGTGAAACGGTGAGCATCTTCTTCTTTCGGCTTTTCCCTTTTCAGGGGTCGCCACAGCGAGTCATCCTCCTCCACCTCACTCTGTCCTCTGCATCCTCATGTCCTCACTCCAACTACCTTCATGTCCTCTCTAACTGCATCCATATATCTTCTCTTTGTCTTTTTCCTGGCAGCTGCAGCTGCATTTGTACTCGGACCCACACAAATAACTGAGCTTGGCATGTAATGAATAAGTGATTATTCTCATGTGTAATGTAATTCGAACTGTAAAACTAAAATAGTTTTTTTCTTAATTTTCTAATTTATAACCACAAGTCTGGTTAATGTTATTACAGGAAATCCCTGTTTGGAAAAGCATCTTTAAGCTTGAAGAATGGCAGGCACAATTCCCTTTATTGGTGACGCTTCATGTGAGTAAAATCCATCACCATTAAATGACTTATTCATTTATCTATTCATCTTAAACATCAGAATGAATGTGTCATAAGGCCCTCTCACACTTGAACGTTTTAGACAACTCATGCCAACTTGTGAAAATTTAGGAGATATCTATAGTGCAGCTATGTTTACTCTTTAAGATTTTTATTCCTGTTAATGTGACGAGACATTTCCATTTATTAACAGATGACAGCATTGATGAAACATATGGTGTGAATGTGCAGTTTGAATCTGATGAAGAGGTAAAGGTTTTTTTTCATGATGTTACAGGTAGTCCCCGACTTACGAGCGAGTTCCGTTACAACGAGGCGCTCATAACATGGAAATCTCGTAAATTGGAACGGCCGCCACGTGTCTCGTAAGTCCGGAATTTCGCTCGTAAGTTGGAACGGTTTTGCTAGCGCGACTACAAACACTTGTTTTTCATCGAAAAACTGCTTATGAGTGCATAAAAATGATCGGAAACGTGTGTCCACATGTTTAGCTAACGAACTGTGGTGAAAAAACACAGAAAAACATGGTATTTTTTGCGTTTTTTCCAAAAAATTCGCCAGCTCGTAAGTCCGGAACCTCGTAAGTAAGAGCGCTCGTAAGTTGGGGACTACCTGTATATTCCTTTTTGTTCTCAGCTTTCTGCACAACGAACTGACCCTCATTGAAAATAAGATTCACCTGACTTTGAATTTCACTGATGAAAGTTATTGTAAATTTTGTCCTCAAAAGCTTTGGAACATCCAGATGTTTGTGCTCAAAATAAATTATAAAAGTAATCATTTTTCTGGTTTGCAGGAAGGAGATGAAGACCAGTTTGGAAAAGTACGAGATGAACACTCAGATGAATACGGTGAAGGAGATATATTATTATTAATAATAATAATTAATATTTTGAAATTGTTTGTGTTTTTCACACGCACAGTTCAGTATTGTACCATGCTGGCGAGTGCTCAGAGTGAAGCAGAAAAGGAACGTATCATAGGGAAAATGGAGTCGGATCAGGAGCTGTCAAAAATCGTCTACCAGCTTCAGGAGACCGAGAAGGAGGACATACAGTAATTTGGGTAAGACTTCCTGTTTGTGAAGTTATGCCATAAAACCATTTGTCTGTGTGGACCGTCACAGCTCGGTTTTGTTTTCTAGGAAGAGCGATCTCGCAGGGAGAGGATAAATGGAGCTTATTTATATAGCGCTTTCCAGCCCCCTGTGAGGAGCCCCAAAGTGCTTTACAGTACCAGCCATCCACCCATTCATTCAGACATTCATACACCGGTAGTGGTAGCCTTCCTTGCAAGGCGCCATCCAGACCTACCGGGAGCAACTCGGGGTTAAGTGTCTTGCTCAGGGACACAACGACACATGGTGGGCGGATGCGGGATTCGAACCTCCAACCTTCCGATCAGGGGTCGACTGCCATTACCACTACACCACGGCCGCCCCAGGGTGAGGAAGTCTCGTGTTGATGACTTGGAAGCAATGGACATTGGCCATGGAGAGGTAAATACTGTCACATTTACATACATACCGGTACATACATACTTGCATACATACATGTACATGTACACGTAAATATATACATGCATACATACATACGTACATACATGTACATACCGGTACATGTACATACCGGTACGTGTACGTGCGTGTACATACCGGTACGTGTACGTGCGTGTACATACCGGTACGTGTACGTGCGTGTACATACCGGTACGTGTACGTGCGTGTACATACCGGTACGTGTACGTGCGTGTACATACCGGTACGTGTACGTGCGTGTACATACCGGTACGTGTACATGCATGTACGTGTACATACGTGTACATGCATGTACGTGTACATACGTGTACATGCATGTACGTGTACATACGTGTACATGCATGTACGTGTACATACGTGTACATGCATGTACGTGTACATACGTGTACATGCATGTACGTGTACATACGTGTACATGCATGTACGTGTACATACGTGTACATGCATGTACGTGTACATACGTGTACATGCATGTACGTGTACATACGTGTACATGCATGTACGTGTACGTACGTGTACATGCATGTACGTGTACGTACGTGTACATGCATGTACGTGTACGTACGTGTACATGCATGTACGTGTACGTACGTGTACATGCATGTACGTGTACGTACGTGTACATGCATGTACGTGTACGTACGTGTACATGCATGTACGTGTACGTACGTGTACATGCATGTACGTGTACGTACGTGTACATGCATGTACGTGTACGTACGTGTACATGCATGTACGTGTACGTACGTGTACATGCATGTACGTGTACGTACGTGTACATGCATGTACGTGTACGTACGTGTACATGCATGTACGTGTACGTACGTGTACATGCATGTACGTGTACGTACGTGTACATGCATGTACGTGTACGTACGTGTACATGCATGTACGTGTACGTACGTGTACATGCATGTACGTGTACGTACGTGTACATGCATGTACGTGTACGTACGTGTACATGCATGTACGTGTACGTACGTGTACATGCATGTACGTGTACGTGTACGTGTACATGCGTGTACGTGTACGTACGTGTACATGCGTGTACGTGTACGTACGTGTACATGCGTGTACGTGTACGTACGTGTACATGCGTGTACGTGTACGTACGTGTACATGCGTGTACGTGTACGTACGTGTACATGCGTGTACGTGTACGTACGTGTACATGCGTGTACGTGTACGTACGTGTACATGCGTGTACGTGTACGTACGTGTACATGCGTGTACGTGTACGTACGTGTACATGCGTGTACGTGTACGTACGTGTACATGCGTGTACGTGTACGTACGTGTACATGCGTGTACGTGTACGTACGTGTACATACATGTACATACGTGTACGTGTATGTACATACATGTACATACGTGTACGTGTATGTACATGTACATACATGTACATACGTGTACGTGTATGTACATGTACATACATGTACATACGTGTACGTGTATATACATGTACGTGTACATACTAGTACGTGTACATACTAGTACGTGTACATACGTGTACATACCGGTACGTGTACATACATGTACGTGTATGTACATGTACATACATGTACATACGTGTACATAAATGTATGTGTACATACATGTACGTGTACATACATGTACGTGTACATACAGGTACATACTACATGCATGTACATACAGATACATACTACATGCATGTACATACAGATACATACTACATGCATGTACATACAGATACATACTACATGCATGTACATACAGGTACCTACTACATGCATGCATGTACATACCAGTACATACATGCATGTACATACATACCAGTACATGCATACATGTACATACCAGTACATACATACATACAACGTAATTACTACACACATACATACATACTACATGCATACATACACACATACATACCACATACATACATACCTACAACATACTCCATAAATACTACACACATAATACATATATATATATATATATATATATATATATATATATATATATGCATATACATACATGTATATATATACATACATTTACATACGTATGTATGTATGTAGTATGTATGTAGATGGCCTCGTTCATAGGAACGATGGTTTTAGAGAGGAGTAAAGGAGGCCATCTTTGTGAAAAGAAACCGTCCATCATTAAAAATGGGTTGAGGCCTCCTGGTTCAACTGTCCCCCTCCTACAATGCTGTTATTGCTAGTATCACTCAGCCCTCTGTGAATAGCAAACAACCATCAGGGTACTAACGATCCATCGTTAGGCTGATGGTCCTCCTTGATCATGGGAGCAGCTGGTTTTGTTTGTCATCAGAAAACTGGTTGATCCACTGAGAGGGTGCTATTTATAAGACTAAGCTGAATACAGCAGCTCAGACTGAGGAAGTCTTTCAGACGAAAGACGAAACATTTCTACTTTTTTGTTTTGTTTTGTTTTTTGAATGTCCAGAGGACCAGACTTAGCTTTTTTAAATATGTATTTTACTTTACTGAAACGTCAAAATAATTATAATGGTCGTCTTTTCTTTTAACAGGTGTTTTTTTTCGGATAAATCCAGAAAAGGGAACCAAAGTGGAGAACAAACACTCAAAGCGTCGTCTCAACCTGAACCCCCGAGTCCTCACCCTGATACAGGAACTCACCGATCACGAGTGGTGTGACACCTAAATAAGGACTCTCTCTGTGGACTCTAACTTGTTCAATGAAGAGGTACTGCAAGTTTTTGCTTTTTGGACTGTTAGCAGGAAAAAAAAATTGAAGTTTCTGCTCTGTGGACTGTTCATTGAAGAAGCACTGCAAGTTTTTGTTTTTGGACTGTTAGCAGGAAAAAAACATTTGAAGTTTCTGCTCTGTGGACTGTTCATTGAAGAAGCACTGCAAGTTTTTGCTTTTTGGACTGTTAGCAGGAAAAAAACATTTGAAGTTTCTGCTCTGTGGACTGTTCATTGAAGAAGCACTGCAAGTTTTTGCTTTTTGGACTGTTAGCAGGAAAAAAACATTTGAAGTTTCTGCTCTGTGGACTGTTCATTGAAGAAGCACTGCAAGTTTTTGCTTTTTGGACTATTAGCAGGAAAAAAATATTTGACGTTTCTGCTCTGTGGACTGTTCATTGAAGAAGCACTGCAAGTTTTTGTTTTGTGGACTGTTAGCAGGAAAAAAATATTTGACGTTTCTGCTCTGTGGACTGTTCATTGAAGAAGCACTGCAAGTTTTTGTTTTGTGGACTTTTAGCAGGAAAAAAATATTTGAAGTTTCTGCTCTGTGGACTGTTCATTGAAAAACCGCAAGTTTTTGGACTGTTCTGTTGGAGAAAAGGTACCGGTACTACAAGTTGTTGCTTTGTGGACGGTTGACGTATTGCACATTTTTGCCTAAACTTCCACATTTCCACATTTTTTGTTTAAAGTACTGTATTAAGACAACTGCTAAAAATGTAAACATTTACATTTAATTTATTTTAAGCTTTTTGCCTGGCATTTGGTACATTTTGTTAATTGAAAACTGTCTTGACTAAAAGAGGCTAATCTTCAGTTTTTGATTGTGGATTAAGTCAGAGTTGCTGAATTGTTTAAAAATGGTGACAATAAATTTTTCGAAAGTGATATGTACCTCTCATTCCATGATGTTACATTTTGCATGTTTTGTAATGACAGTAGTAGTACTGGTAGTCAGTTAGCGGGTTTAAAAAGTAACTTACCATTTAATTTGATTATTATTAGCGATGAACAAAATACACAAAATATCCTTTATTTTACATACAAAATTTTACTGTGGTTTTACCAGTTTAAATTAGTTTTTTGTTTGATATTTCCCAGTTAATTTAGCCAGTTGTTGATGTACAAAATGATTTGGTAGTAAGTTGTAGGTATTTAGTAATTCTAAGTGGGGTTAAATTTACATCAGTCCACACAAATTAAAAAAAATAAGTTAACACTAAGCATGGCTAATGAGTTATCTGAACTTATTTTTTTTGTATTAGTTGTACTACTTGATTTAGTACTGCAAACTTAAAAAAGATTAGCTTTTCTTACTCACTAATTCTAAGTGGGGTTAAATTTACATCAGTCCACACAAATTAAAAAAAATAAGTTAACACTAAGCATGGCTAATGAGTTATCTGAACTTATTTTTTTTGTATTAGTTGTACTACTTGATTTAGTACTGCAAACTTAAAAAAGATTAGCTTTTCTTACTCACTAATCTTAAGACTACTTTGCTTAATTTTTTTGAGGCAACGACTTTGCGTACTTTTTTTAAGTAAGGTGAACTAATTAGATCTTACAGTGTACAGGATGTATTTTTTTCTAATATAACATCTTCAAAGATACCCAATAAGCAAACAGATGGAGAGAGTGGGATGTTAAATTTCAAAAATTTAGATGTCTTCACATACCTGTACCCAGAACCTCTGAACGGGTGGACAGAACCAGAGTGCGTGAATATAATCATCAGGTATATTGCCTTTGCACTGTGAGCAGTTGTTAGATGGTGTAAAACCCATCTTAAACATTCGCTGACCTGTATAATGTACTCTATAGAGAACCTTAAATTGTATTAATTGTAAATTGGAGATTCTAGTCAATTTAAAAGTATTTAAACATACTTGAGACCAAATTTTTTGCTCAAAGTTAATTGATAAATCTGACTCCCATTTTTCAATAGGTAGTGTTATCGAGTCATCGATTCTAGACAGTTTTTTGTATATTTTAGATAATAATTTGGGGGGTTGAAGATTAATGAACTCTAACACACATGTTGGTGTTTCCAGCAATGTTTTATTAAGCTTAAATTTCTTTTTTACAATAGACTTAATTTGTTGGTATTGTAGGAAATATTTATTATCAATGTCATATTGTATTATTAATTTATTGAATGGAATAAAGTCTATACCCTCAAATATGTGTTCCAGACACTCAATTCCTTTCATTCTCCAACCTGGGAAATTTAACATATTATTTTCTTGCTGTATGTCAGGGTTATTCCAGAGAGGCGTATGTCTACATGGGAACAGTGAAGACTTTGTCATTTTCAGATACTCCCACCATGCTGTCAGAGATGAGCTAATATTGATACTTTTGAAGCAGAGATGTTTTTTTAAATCTGTACTAATAAATGGTAGATCCGAAATCCTAATATTATTACATAAAGTTTGTTCTATATCTATCCAAGTTTCATCTAGTGCATTCGGTTTTAACCACTTTAATATATATTGTAACCTGTTGGCTAAATAGTAGTAATGAAAGTTTGGAAGTTCTAATCCTCCGGTATCTTTAGATTTCTGTAATGTTTTTAAACTAATACGTGGAGTTTTATTTTTCCAAAGGAATTTAGATATATAAGAGTCCAGGGACTTAAACCATTCAGTTGAAGGTTTATTTGGAATCATTGAGAATAAATAATTTATTCTTGGCAGCACCATCATTTTTACTGAGGCAACTCTTCCCATAAGAGATATGGGTAGAGATCTCCATCTAGTAAGATCGTCTTCAATTTTCTTTAATAATGGGATATGATTCAATTTTATTAAGTCTTCCAATTTAGGAGAGATATTAACACCCAAATATGTAATGTTACCTGATTGTAGTCTTTCATTGAGAGAGTTATTAAACATGCAATTTATTGGAAGAACTGTAGATTTTGTCCAATTTATAGAATAATCAGAAACTTTTGAGAACGAGTTTATTAATTTGATAACATTAGATATTGAGTTTCCTGAGTTCTCAAGAAAAAGTAAAACATCATCAGCATAAAGACTAATTTTATGTTCCAAGTTTCTACACTTTATGCCTTTTATATCAGCACTTTGCCTTATTGCTGCTGCTAAAGGTTCAATAAAAATAGCAAATAATGCTGGTGAAAGTGGGCAACCTTGCCTGGTTCCCCTTTGTAAACAGAAGCTTGAGGATATTTGATTATTTGTCTTTACGCACGTTGTTGGTGAGTTATATAATATGTTTAACCAGTTAATGAAGTAGTTCCCAAATCCAAATTTATTTAAGGTAGCAAATAAGAAATTCCAATTTACTCTATCGAATGCTTTTTCTGCATCTAAGGACAAAATAGCTGTTTGAATATTTTTAAAATATGAATACTCTATTATATTATATAATCTGCGAGTGTTTGTGTTCGAGTGTGTTCCTTTTATTAATCTGGTTTGGTCTGGATGTATAATAACCAGTGATAGGAATAACGGAGTTATAAATAAACGGCGTTACAAACGGAGTTATTTTTTTCATTAACGGGTAATCTAAGTAGTTACTATGTCTATCGTTACAACGCCGTTACCGTTACAAACACTAAAATGGTGTACGTTATTTTGTCTTCTGCGCGCTGTCTCTCGCTGCTTGTTTACTTTTTTTTCCCCTTGTTGGTGAGGGAGGGTGGAGGGGGAAGCAGCAGAGGGTAGGAGCATAGACATATTGAGCTATAGACGTGGGAGCAGAGGGGAGGGAGGGGCGAAACAAAAAGGATGATGCTGATTGGCTAAGGTAGAGTGTCAGTCAGAGGTCAGCCAATCAGCGGTTTTGTTGTTCAGCTCACACACGCTGCAGCAGGAAGCTTCAAATCTGAAAAGTTAACAGAAGTCTGGCAGCAATGGCGAGTTTGGAGGGAAAGTTGGCGTTTTCAAAGTGGAAATACAGAAATTACTTTACTCTCCTTGAGGTAAAAGGCAAGAACGTGCATGTGAAGTGTACATTATGTCCCGGAGCGAAGTGTACGTCCGTCGTAATCTGATCTGACAAGCATCTCACAACTGCTCAGGTAATTCAGCTTTTCAGTACTGTTTTAAAAGTACTTCATATTGTGAAAATGGTTCTTTTGTTTTTAAGAAAATTCTTGAAGAACCAGTTGTGTGAGAGTTTGATTTTATTTTACACTACAAAGCACTTATTTTAACTGTTTACTTTTATTTCTAAGAAAACACTTGAACAGTACAGGGTGTACATAGAGCTGAAAAACACAATTGTTATATTATTTTGTTAACCTGTATTTTGTAATGAAGAAAAAACTTGAAGTATAGTATGTCAAACAGTCATGTTCTGTTGAGGTGCTGTAAGCATTTCTACTTAAAATTCGTAGATATATCTAAACTTAAACCAACCAAACAAACAATAGTTACTTTCCCTGGTAACTAATTACTTTTATAGGTGAGTAATTCAGTTACTAACTCAGTTACTTTTTGGGCGAAGTAACTAGTAACTATAATTAATTACTTTTTTGAAGTAACATTCCCAACACTGATAATAACAGGAGTTATCTTCTCTAATCTTTTAGATAAGACTTTACAAATTATTTTAACATCAACATAAATAAGAGAGATTGGGCGATAACTGGTAGGTAATACTGGGTCTTTGCCTGGTTTTAATAGGAGACTAATGTTGGCTGAATTCATATGTGTTGGTAGCCTGCCATTTTCTTCTGACTCAAGTAGCACTCTATAAAATAATGGTTCCAGTCTGTCCCAGAATATTTTATAGAATTCCACTGGGTATCCATCAGGACCTGGGGATTTCTTATTAGGCATGCTTTTAATTGCTTCATGGAGCTCATCTGATGTTAATGGTGAGTCTAGTTTTGATGATTGACTAATATCTAGTTTTGGAAGTGTTACTCTGTCCAAGAATTCATTAATATCCACATTAGATGGATTTATTTGTGGAGTGTATAGAGTTTTATAGAAATCTTTAAAAACACTGTTTACTTTTCCCTTATCATGAATGATATTTCCATTTTTATCTTTAATACCATATATAGATGTTTTTCTTTATTTAATTTGAGTTGATTAGCTAAAAAGTTCCCTGATTTGTTACCGTATTCAAAATTGTCTAATCTAAGTCTTTGTATCAAAAATTTGTTTTTCTTATCAATAAATTCATTTACCGTATTCGTCGGCCTATAAGTCGCACTGGAGTACAAGTCGCACAAGCCTAATTATGCCCAATTAAATGGAAAAATCAACGTATAAGTCGCACCGGCCTATAGGTCGCACCTCACGTGAACTGGTGTTTTGCCCAAAATGGACTGGCTGCCAAATTGTTTGGAAGGACTTTTGACAAGATTATCACATAAAAACTACAGTATTTTGTTTGATGTGTCTTAGTTGAACTTTTCATTAATAAATGAACATTATTTTGGACTGGCTGCCAAATTGTTTGGAAGGACTTTTGACAAGATTATCACATAAAAACTACAGTATTTTGTTTGATGTGTCTTAGTTGAACTTTTCATTAATAAATGAACATAATTTTTGTATATTTTGTGTCTTTCATCATTTATCTTTAAAGATAAACACATAAAAATATATTTTTATTAGCTGACATTACAGTAAAAAACGTGTCTCAGTTTAAAATGATGACAGAAACAGATACTGTATTTATTTTACGGTTTTTATTTATTTATTCAAAACCATTGAAGTCTTCACCTTCATCTTCATCTTGGACCAGGCAGATGTCAACAGTGTAGGTACTGTAAAGGGTTTCAGAGTCAGAGTCAGAGAGTCTTTATTGTCATTTGCACCGCATGTGGTACATGTGATGAAAACGAGATTATGTACACGAGGTCCCAGTTACATCCAACAACAAATGAAAGAGAAAAACAGTAATAACATCTAGAACTAACTAAGAAAAACATCAACTTTCTTAGCGCCCATAGCGGCCGAAACTGGTACTGCACCATTTTTGGACCAGGCAGATGTCAACAGTGTACCGGTAGGTACTGTAAAGGGTTTCTTAGCGCCCATAGCGGCCGAAACTGGTACTGCACCATTTTTGGAGTTTTTTACCAAAGTCAAATTATGACCAAAATATTGGAAAAATCGACGTATAGGTCGCACCGGCCTATAGGTCGCAGGGCTTGGAAATGTAGGCAAAAAGGTGCGACTTATACGCCGACGAATACGGTTGTAATTTTAATTTGCGTAGCTTTTGCTGGGTTTCCTCTCCTTGTAAACCTTCTAATGATTTGATTGATTTCTCTAATTCCTCAATACGTTTATTTTCTTTTTTATTTTTATTTTTTGAATAGGATATTATTTTACCTCTCATAACTGTTTAACCAGTCTCCCAAAGTGTACATGCTGATGTTCCTGGCAAATCATTAAACTCTAAATATGATGCCCATTCTGTTTTAAAATATTGCAAAAATTCTTCTTCTTGAAGCAGTGATGTATTGAATCTCCAATTTATATTTTTTCTAGTTTCTTTTTTATAATCTAAATATAGAGTAACTGGTGCATGATCGCTGACAGCAATAGTGTGTATCTTAGTGTCTGAAATGTTGGTCAGCAATGAATTGCTTACTATGAAATAATCTATACGAGAATATGAGTGATGCACATGTGAAAAGAAAGAATATTCTTTGCTATCAGGGTGAAAAGAACGCCATGCATCGCAGAGTCCATAATCATTCATATACTGTTTAACTATATTTATAGATTGCCAACTGCGTTGAGTTCCCACTGTATTCAGTCTGTCTATTTTGTCATTGAAACCAAAGTTGAGATCACCTCCCATTACCAGTGAGGAATCCATGTGCTTTGATAGAGTGGAAAAAAAGTCATGAAAAAAAGAAGCGTCGTCTACATTTGGCCCATATATGCTAACTATACAATAATTTTGTCTAAATATTGATAACTTTAATATTATATATCTACCGTGTGGGTCTATAACCTGATCTAATACTGTGAAGTTAACATTTTTATGTATTAAAATTGCTACCCCTCTTTGTCTTGAATTATAACAGGCTGAGAATACATTAGGAAACTCTGAAGATTTTAGCTCATCTACAGTTGAGGCCAATTTATGAATTTCTTGGAGTAATACAACATCTGCCTTTAATCTTTTAATCTGGTTAAAAATCCTATATTTTTTACGTTGGCTACCGGCTCCATTAATGTTCCATGTGACAAACCCTAAAGAACCCATACTTGTGCTAATGATAATATATCTATACCACACCCACTATCACAAATATAAAAGATAACAATAGATCCAGACAAAAACATATTCCTTAAGGATAAATTATTTATGATTTATATTTTAAATAAGTACTGTTTTTGAAAATGAATCAGGGAATTTTTCATTTATGAAGTATTTGTATGGATATATAAGTATGTACGTGAACCCTTGTGCTTGTGTGCTGACAATTGTTAAGTTAGAAAAATAGAAACAACAAAACGAGAGAAATAGTAAACATCAAAACATAATAAGAAAACACAACAAAAGAACCCTCTTACCACATAAAGTGTCATTCCACCTCGTGTACCACCACGATCTGTGTAACCCACCAACCGAGCTGTGCTGAAAAATTACATATATCTGGTAAGTAATATTAATAAATACTATATTTAATAATATTGATCAATATTAGCAACCAAAGACAAAAAATAAAAATAAATAATAATAATAATTCTTACCTTGCTGATTTTGACTAATAAAGCCAAGGAGTAACTTCTGGATCCCTGAACATCTGACCGTTGATGTAAAGTTTATCCACTGAAATTGTAGCTCTATTACCTTCGTTTATATATTTTTTCCTTATCGGGAACAGTGCACGCCTCCTAGTCAAGATCTCAGCAGGAAATTGGTCGTTCATACTGAAATGTGTGTCACGTAATTCTCTACCTCGGCTTTTAACCTGTTCTTTTTGTTTAAAATAAGTGAATTTAGCAATAATAGGCCGCGGCCTAGTGTTCCCAGGTCGCCGAGCCCCGAGGCGGTGAACTCGCTCAAAAGTCATGGTTTTAACCACGTCACACGACATTTTCAGCTGGGCCTGCATAAAGCTACGAACCGAGGCCTCAGGATCCTCCTCAGCTCGTTCCTCAATTCCAGAGAAGACTAGGTTATCACGCATGCTTCTTGTTTGGATGTCTAAAATGGATTCTTTCCATTTTTTATTCTCACCGGATATCTGCGACATCTGATTGGTGAGTTGATTAACTGTTCCCTTTAGCTCCAAGTTCTCCTTAGCAAGAGATGCTAACTGCTGCTGGCTATACTCTAACGAGTCCCTCAAGCTCGAAAATTCTCGGTGCAACACCTCCACTAAAGCCAAGCGGGCGTCAAAAGTAGACAGCTTCTGATGTATTGCCTCCAGAATAGCCATGAAACCGTCAGAACATGGTTCTGAAGCGCTACCCGAGCTACCTGAGCTACCCGGCCGAAGGCGCTTCGCAGTAGGGACGTTAGCATTTTTGGTAGCCAAATCGCTAGCACCGCCAGATGTAGCAGCGTTGCTCATAACTAAGTGCTCAAAACACTCGTCAACAAACGATTCTAGCCCCCTCAGAGTCTCACCCTCCAGTTTTAATTATCAGAAAAAAAAATCAGTTGTTAAATTTTTAGTAAACAAATGAACTTACATAAAGATATATAGTATGAATTTAAATAAATAAGGACTTACCGAAGATTTATCATAGTACTCACGCACAGGTTAGAGTTTCTTTCAGCAGCAGCTCATTGCACGTCCGCACACCTGCACCTGGGACCTGGAACTGGGACCCTGTTTACATAATTAATTCTACCACATGTACCGCATGTGGTGCGAACGACAATAAAGAGTATCTGAATATCTGAAATAAGTAATTCACATCATTTATTAGGAGGAACTACTTGTGGGAGTTCTGCCCTGCCAGCTCCCTGCAGCCATCTGAACACTAATCAGCAGCACCTGGATCATCAGCTCAACAAGCAGGAGGAGCATAATAATAATAATAATAATAATGTCTTTTCCTGTCATCTGCGTATGTTTCCCATACATACACAGACGAAATTCGTCTCTGCATTTAACCCAACCACCTACCAGGTGGTGCAGTGAGCAGCCCGAAAGCGCCCGGGGAGCTGGAGAAATAGGTGTGCACTCATAGACACCCCAAGGTGGGTAGTGGCCGGGGCGCGAACCTGCGTCCTTCGGGTCCCAAGTCAAAAGCCCTGCCACTAGACCATAAAAGGTTGAAGAGAGCATTCAGCAGGTAGAGCATTACCTGCCAATGGTGGTTCTGTTCAAGACTATTTCTTGTGAATGAAACTAAATTGTAACAAGTTGTTATTCTCTTTGTGTTTTCAGAATATACCCCTGACGTACTTCAGTCCTGTGGATATCTCTCTGTGGACTTCAAGCCCTCCTGTCATGTGCCTCCTCAGCTGCCTCCATGCCTTCCTACCACTTGCCTGTCACTCTCCTGGAACCTTAAGCCTTGTTTATACTTCATGCAAGACGTGCGGCTGCGGCCCAGCGATGATGTAATTGCGTGTGTGTCACCGACCGCATTGAGTGTTTTTATACTTATAAAAGACGTGGTGGATACATTATAGTAATCCCTCCCTCTTCCCTCTCACTGCATACGTCACGCGCACTCCCACTGCATGTTTTATCAGGACAAACGGATTTAATATAATGATAGGATCCATTACCTCGATTTGTGAGTCCGTTATGTCGGCTGTTGTAATGTTTGTAGTCGTCCCCCGGTGTTTAATACATGTGTCCAGCCACTGCAAAGACAGGTATAACGGAGGAACTGGATTGGTCCTGCCAGGATCCCCGCTCCGAACCGCCTCGGCAAGTTTCTCTTCAATACTATCCATGTCAAAGCAAAAACAAAAACCGGCTTCTGGAAGAGTAGCGGGTAGCGGGTAGCGGTGTGATACACCATATATTGACATCCAAACAAAAAACGCCCACAAACTTTGAACCAATCACACGCTCCGGGCCGCATCCTCCGCGTCTCCCAGTGCTGACTGGGGCAATGTATAGGACAGCTGTCACCGGGGGATCGCAGCGGGAGTGGAGACGGAAGTTGCACAACTTTTTTTCACTCAATGGGGGGTAAAAGACGTGCAACAAGTATAAACCAGCCTTTACTCTGACACACACCTTCCTCACCCTGGAACCACTGTGCCAGCTCTCCCCAAAACTGACTCCTACCCTCACCATAAGAAAGAGCAGCAACATTATCAGCCCCTGCTGACAGATCAGTAGCCCCCTTCTTGCTGTCCAGGGTTCCAGTTCCCCTCCTGGCACTATTGATGATTTCCACTTTGTAAATAAACACTAAACTGATTCGAGTCTTGGTATTAGCTCTTTTCAGTCCTTGTATCTGGGTCCAGCTGCAATCGTTACACTGTGTGGGTCAAATGTATTTTTGGGATGGGGCTCTGCCCCACCTGCCCCTAAGGACCAGCCACCACTGGTCATATAGCTGAATCCCAAAACACTGGCAAACACACTAGCTGTAAGTTATAAACATGTTCACTAAGTTCTAGGGTTGTCAACTATACACTGAATATGTCAATATACTGTAATGCCCCCCAGCATACAAAGAATGTGAGCCAGAGCTGACTGTGCTCTGGGTCTAAATTAATGTAACAGCAGAACACCAATCTGGGGAGCACAGCAAAAGAGGGACATCCATCCATCTGTCACAGCTGCAACTCATGCAGGACCCAGTTTTAAAACCCTGGAGCCCAGTCGTTCTCGTCCACAGTTCCTCCACACACACACCTCTCACAAACTTAGCTCCCCCTCCCCTTGAAACCTGGAAGATTAACCCTTCAAGGCACAAATATTACAATATGTTGTCAAAACATCTGATAAAAGTTGCAGATCTATTAGAAGTAAGTTGCTAATAGGTTAGAACTGGTTAGAAACAAGTTGCTTGAATGTTTCAAGATTGCCACGCTGGTTTCTGACAATCTTATGTGTAATTTAGATATAGTGTGTTTTAGCTTATTATTATTATTATTATTATTATTATTATTATTATTATTATTGTTATTATTATTGTTATTATGCATTCCATTTACAGGGCCCTTTTGTAAATCTCAAAGTACTACATTTCAAGAGTCATAAAAACGTAATAAATTAAAACAAAATGAATTGCTGAAATCAGTTAGGCCCATGAAAATAACAGAACCAAAACATTTTTCATTCTTGTTTGAAGGATTCTGCAGTCTACGGTTTCCTCAGGCCATTTAGAAGTGAATTCCGTAAATGAGGAGAAGCAGCACAAAAGACTTGGTCTTGGGATGAGTTGAGTTGTAACAGAGAGAATGAGTTTTGATGTATAGAATGAGCAGCTCCTTGAGGTAGAAGGGGGCATTGCCATGTACACTGTTAAAAGTGATACCCTCATTTAGTTATCTTCACTTACTACTTCTCTTTAACACAAAGAGCTCTTACAAGTTTTGAATTTTGAACTCAGCTTTCTGAGTCTTAAGATGTAGAACTTATAGCTATCCATTGGTTTGAAATTTGTCATATTTGTATGTGTTGATTGAACTTGAGTCTATAAGTCTTCAGTTTTTTCTTTTTTTTTTCTTTCATTTCAAATTTGTATTCATTTTAAAAAAATACAACACAAAACCATATAACAAAGTCTATACAACACATAAATAAAATGAAGGGTAGCAGTAAGAAGAAAAAAATCTTATTTTATCTGCCCCCTCTTACAATCAATCAAATCAAACAACAGTCATATTTAATTTAACAAAAAAGAAAAAAGAAAACAATTCACCTAACGAACCATAAAGCAACTGAAGTTAACCTGTGGTTTGAGTTCATATTGATTTCAAGTTAATAGTGAATGAATAAGTAAATGGTGTTTAACATTTGTGTTTATGGAATATGTAAGCATACTGTGTTTATAGTTTAATGTACGTTCAATACTGTTTGTATAAATACATGTAACTGTTTGTAAAAGAGCGATGTAACTATAATAGGTAATAGTTTGGGATTTTATTTTGGTGATTGGGGAGGAGGATGTACTTCCGGGCGCGAGAGGAGAGTGACGAGGAGGAAGAAGACGAAAAAAGAGCGCGACGCCATTATTTTCCATTGAAAAACGGGCCTGTCGTCGTGGAGGAACACTTCACTGAACTGTTGTCCGTGCCGTTGAGGGGGTAGACAAAGACTCCCGCCGAGCTGTGGATGTCGAAGCTGCGAGGGTGATCAACCCCGTGGAGAACAGTTCATTATGTCGCTAGCTCAGTGGCTATCGCTAGCGGGACTCGTCGGGCGGCTTGCAGCAGAGAGAGGACCGTGGCACGGATTCTTCAACCCTGCGGAGGACATCGGACGGAAGCAGACGGACTGACCTCCAGGAGACGGATGTATTCAGGTGATTGGGGACATGGTTGAAGGGGAATATTCGCGCGAGTGCATCAGGCCTGCAACGACCAGGACTATATATTTAATTAGAAGCCGGCTTTAAGTTTCCTTTTTTTGTTTAAGGGCTTAGCGTATCATTTTATCTAATTGTAAAGTGAAAAGACTGATCTGTTGTTTCCAAATTGTTTATTAAACTGTTCATGTTTTTTAAAGCATATGTTTATTCTACCGTGTTATACTTGTTGTTTAATTAAGGGATATAGATTCAGAGTTTACAGGTAGAGATACCAAGTGACTTGGTATCTCTACCTGCATGTTGACTAGTTTGGAATTTGAGATTTGGTAACCAACTGATTTAAAGAACTCAGGTTAGCCACCCTCATTAATGCCAAGGACATTTATATTTTTGCAATAGTCCAGTTTTGATCATTCTCTTAAATGTAATCATCGTTTTTGCATTTTTTACTTCAGTCTCCAAACCATTCCACAATCCAATCCCTTGAATTGAGGTTGACCGACTCTTCAAACGGGTTCTATATTTTGGTTTAACAAATGTTTCAATTCCCTTGAGATTATAACAGCTCTGCCGTTTAACAAAATGTGTTTGGATATTTTCAGGCAATTCATTTTTATGAGCTCTATACATAACTAATAAAATATTATGATCCACCAAGTCATGAAACTTCAATAATTTCAGTTGATTAAATAATGTGTTAGAAGGGTGACAAAAATGTTTTCCAGTGATTATTCTAACAGCTCTTTTTTAAAACAAGCAGAGGAAAAAAGGCGGGGAAAGTAAAACTTGAAGTTATTCAATGTGTTGACTAGTTTGGATTTTGAGATTTGATTCAACTTTGGTTTATAAGTCATCATTAAAAAAAAAAGAGGGAAAAAAGGCAGGAGTGGGAAACAAGATGTAACCGTATAGAAAAAAAAAATTCTTGTGACTTTAAATTTAGAATGTTTTCTTTAACTTGCACATGTCTTCATTTCTACAGCCAGACACCTGCAGTGATGTCCCCCTCAGCCTCCTGCATCCACCTCATCACACTGACTCCAGACACATCTGGAAGACACCTGACCTGATCTGACATGCTCCATCTTCTTTTCTGCATCATTTGGATAACAGTAAGCACACAATTTTTTGTCTGTGTTGTTTCATTATTATTATTTTTATTAATGTTAACCTGCACATGTCTGTCTTCATTTCTACAGCCAGACACTGCAGTGATGTCCCCCTCAGTCTCCTGCATCCACCTCATCACACTGACTCCAGCCACATCTGGAAGACACCTGACCTGATCTGACATGCTCCATCTTCTTTTCTGCATCATTTGGATAACAGTAAGCACAACATTTTTTTTGTCTGTTTCATTTTTATTTTATTTTATTAATGTTAACCTGCACATGTCTGTCTTCATTTCTACAGCCAGACACCTGCAGTGATGTCCCCCCTCAGCCTCCAGCATCCACCTCATCACACTGACTCCAGCCACATCTGGAAGACACCTGACCTGATCTAACATGCTCCATCTTCTTTTCTGCATCATTTGGATAACAGTAAGCACAACATTTTTTTGTCTGTGTTTTCATTTTTTTTTAATTAATGTTAACCTGCACATGTCTGTTTTCATTTCTACAGCCAGACACCTGCAGTGATGTCCCCCTCAGTCTCCTGCACTCCATCACACTGACTCCAGCCACATCTGGAAGACACCTGACCTGATCTGACATGCTCCATCGTCTTTTCTGCATCATTTGGATAACAGTAAGCACAACATTTTTTTGTCTGTTTCATTTTTTTTAAATTTTATTAATGTTAACTTGCACATGTCTATCTTAATTTCTACAGCCAGACACCTGCAGTGATGCTGGACGGTGTCTGCCCTGCTGTGCTGCTTTGTCATCACTGAAAGGCCCCTCCTCATCATCCTGCATCCAACATCAGGACCAGAACTCACATGTTGCCTCTGGACTCGCATGCCCCACTCCTCCATTGTTGAGTGAGCAGCATCAGGACAACATCTGCACCTGACCAGACCTTTCTGGACTCACATGCCCCCTCATCCATGGTTCAACATCTTCCCTTCCTCAAGTGTTAAGCAGTTCCCTCTGATCCAGGTTTGACCAGCAGAACCACCCAATATCTATATCTATATAATGTATGGTGTAAAAGTTCAAATGTTTTGACTAATCACTGACTGAAATATACCGGTACACACACTCTAGGATGCATTCCCATTGGAAGTGTTTAAAGACCCACTGACATGATTTTTTAACTGTTCATAAATGGCTCAACATAAATATCTTGTATCATTCAACTATGGTCGTTTTTGCAAACAAACTTATAAATATATTTAATTTTGATTTTAAATTGATTTTAAACTTCGCACCGTGTTTATTCATGGGAAATCCGATTACACGCGAATGCACCATCTGTGACGTAGTGTGGGGCAGAGGGCTCTGGTCTCTTTAATAGCGGACAATTTAAAACCCGATTAATTTATCAATCTATGTGAAGATTTGAGTTATTTGTCTTCAGTTTGGGAAGCCGAAAATAGTTTGGGTGATGGAACAAGAAACAACAGGATCTAATTTAGGTCTGCAGCCGTATGAGACTTACCTTCAGGTGGAGCGAGGCGGGGGTCCGAGGGGTGCAGCTTTGTTGCATTCTTGACGAAGTATTTCATCTTTTGGGAAAGTGAAAAGGCTCACTTGTTCACTGATGATATTAGAACACCAAAATGCGACACAACGTAACGGCATTTTTCATGTAAAAAAAAAAAACGCAATATGCTGGCGAGCAGCAGACACACGCACACTGACAAGCCCAGGGCTCTGCCCCCACACTACGTCACAGATGGTGCATTTGTGTGTAATCGGATTTCCCATGAATAAACGCGGCGCGAAGTTTAAAATCAATTTTAAATCAAAATTAAATATACAGGGGGTCCCCGACTTACGAGCGCTCTGACATACGAGGTTCCAGACTTACGAATATGCATCTCATTAAAAAAAAAATATATATATTTTTTTTTTATAAATGAATACATGTACAGTACTGTACAGTCACCAAGCACTTAGCCTATCCTAACACAGTTTTTAAAGATGAAGGAGTGAGTTGAATTGTCTCCCTTTCACATAAAGTGAAAATAGCTCCCTTTATGTGAATGGAGCCTGCTGGGGAGGAGGGAGACAATTCAACTGACTCCTTCATCTTTAAAAACTGTGTTAGGATAGGCTAAGTGCTTGGTGACTGTACAGTACTGTACTGTACATTTATCTATTTATAAATAAAAAATATATATATACTGTACAGTATATTTTTAATAAATAGATAAATGTACAGTACTGTACAGTCACCAAGCACTTAGCCTATCCTAACACAGTTTTTAAAGATGAAGGAGTGAGTTGAATTGTCTCCCTCCTCCCTGCAGGCTCCATTCCCATAAAGGGAGCTAGCTCCCTTTATGTGAAAAAGAGACAATTCAACTCACTCCTTCATCTTTAAAAACTGTGTTAGGATAGGCTAAGTGCTTGATGACTGTACAGTAATGTACATGTATTCATTTACAAAAAAAAAAAAAACTTTTTTTGGTGATCCTACTTACGAATTTGACATACGAGCGGCCCGTAGGTACGGAACTCGCTCGTAAGTCAGGGACTACCTGTATTTATAAGTTTGTTTGCAAAAACGAACATAGTTGAATGATACAAGATATTTATGTTGAGCCATTTATGAAAAGTTAAAAAATCATGTCAGTGGGTCTTTAAGGTGGTACCGTAGTTTAGATTAAGTGGTAGCTTTGGCATTTTACTGGGCTGATGTGTTATTTGAAACTTGGTCAAAGTTTGTTAAAGTATGATGTTAAAGTTTAGAGACGTTTTGACTTCTTAATCATTGACACACACTCACTCATTCATTCAGGATGTGTTCACTTTGAAAGTCTTTAAAATGGTAGTTTGGAGAATCTCACATATCAGATGTGCCTACTGGCTTTGCCATTTTACTGGGCTACTGTTATTTGAATGTGAAAGTTGATGTATGTTGTTAATGTTTATAAAACTGTTTTAAGTAATAAATGCAATTTTGGATAAATGCTAGCATTTGGTGTGTTCTGTCATAATCACATTAGTTGAAACAAATTTAGAATTTAAATTATCTAAACTTGAAATGGAAAGTTTTATATTGCATATTAAGTTATTTAAACTCAAAATAGTGAGTTACAATAATGAACAAATATATGTTTGTTCAACTAACTAAGGAAAGTGCATTATATTGAGGATGATGAATATTTTATTGTTTTAACTTGGAGTATTAAGTTGAAACAACAAGCGATTAACAATTTTCTTCTACTGATGATGTGTAAAGATTGTTTTATTTAACTTAAAGTAACAAGTTAAGACAGCTAAGGTTAAAAAGTTAAATCAACTTTAACAACTTAAAACCCTATGTTAAGACGACTACAACAATATAGTACTATCAACTTTTAAGACTTTAATTTCTGAGTTGAAATAAAAATAAAATGCTAGTTGAGTTAACATGCATTCTTAAGGCAGCAGGTGAACTTTCATTTGCAAGTTTAACAGACATGGAAATTATTACAGTGTATGTGCTGGTGTGTCAGAAGGCAAGTATTGGATTCTGGTAGTGAAAGGAAGCCAGTGAAGAGAATGCAGGACTGGTGTGGTGGGCGTATGTTTTTTGGTTCTGTCATCAGTCTGGTGGCGCTGCTCAGGATGAACTGGAGCTTTTGAAGGATTTATTAGCAATGCCAAAATGAACTGAATTGCAGCAGTCCAGTCTTGAAGGCAAAGGCACAGAGAAGTTTTTCAGCATTAGACTGAGACAGTGATGAGCTGAGACTTGCAGTGTCTTTAGATGAAGAAAAAAAAAAAGATTTACACGGGAGTCAAAGGAAAGTTAGGGATCAAACCAGACACTAAGTGGCCGTTTACATAGCGCATATTTTGAGTGAAACCACTCCTTTCTCTCTGCAGTTCTGCTGATCGTTTACACAACACCACTGGCCCCCCTCTTTGAATCCGATGGTTTCTGCATCCACCCTTCAGAGTGGAGCTTTTTTGCTGTCCCCCGTTGATAACATAAACATCTCCCACTGATCTTTTGTTTGAGCCACAAGCACGCAGCACGCACGCGCGGACAGCCAGGTGAACAGGCAGGCGGACATTTCACATGTCACGCTGCACAATAACATGTGTGCTAAATAATAACAGTTTAACAATAACAATAATAAACAGTATTTATGTTAGCGTGGGAGATATATAAAGTTATCTGAGCTAAATTAATCTATCTGGACTCGTTACGTCATTTAAACGATGCGTAACATGTTGCATTTTATTAAAGTTGAAAATGAACACACCAGGTTTATTTTAATTTATTTATTTATTCAACACCACAAACTGTATGTCACAAACACTGATAATTTAACTGAACACTATTAAAACACGTTAACTGAACTGTAACTACGTTATTGAACTGGACTCTGCTGTGTTTTCATCCTGGATACTGGACCACATCAGAACCGGTCCGCCTGTTGGAAGGACAGCTTCTCGACCTTGCAGAAGAAAAAAAAAACTCAGTTGGTTGTTGTGTGATCAAAGTAAACACAAGCAAACATTATTAAGAACGTTGATTTACCTGCTGTAAATCAGCTGGTTATCACGGACTAAAGTCCCACATCGTTGACTGAGTTCTGGTCCACTCAGCATCTGGTGTGCAGCTTGTTAGATGAAGAGGTCCCGCTTGGCGTCAAATCTGTCGACTCTTATCCAAATTCCAGCTTTAACTTGTTAAGTTGTTAGCTTTTAGCCCAGAAGAAAGCAGCAGACTGAGAGGAAATACGCATGCCCATTAGGTGAAGGTGCAAAAATTAACAGCGCCAACTAATGACCCAGCATGGTAACTACAGTGGATTCATGAGGGCGGGGTAGATTCGAGCGGATCCATGTAAACACTAGAATTCGCCCATATTAACGCAGATCTTTCCCTGTAATTAACATACCCAAAACCTCTGTTTCGCCCCACCGTGTCTGTGTAAACAGGGAGTAAGACTGGTGACAATGGAGGAGAATGTAATGCACTGACCAAAGAAGGTTTTGGTTGTTATGGGAGATGACTGAAGCTAGTGGGGAGTGCCAATCAGCATGGCCTCAGTTTTGGAGCTGTTGTTAGAGAAGGTTTTTGTTCATCCATGATTTTATCTCCTCCAGACAGACATGTGGAGAGTAGTGAAGGGTATGATTTAGTGAATGAAGCAGATGGCTGATAGTCCATTCTTTATGACTGCATGATGTATGCATGATTCTTTGACTTGGCTTCTCTGATGGCAACATGTTCAGTCCTATCTGAAAGGTAGGAGCAGAACCAGTCAAGAACAGTATTGTCAGGATTTTATCAGGCAGGAGCAGTGGTGGGCAACGCTAATCAAAAAATTAGTTCCACAATTTCTAAAACGCTTATTAATTTTTTTAGGTCCACAATTTCAAAAGCACAAATGTCTTATGAAAATTAGGGGAAGCTAATCTAATCCGCTATTTATATTCGACAATTGGTAGCCGGCAGCGTTATGCAATATTTGCACTACATTGCCAACTGAAAAGTAACTAAAATGATCCTAAAAGGATGAAATTACAAAAATCAAAGGATTTATTTAATACTTTACGTACATATATTCTATTCGGCCACGAAATTAACAAAAAAGAGAATGATCTTTTAATCCCTAAGACCACTTTTAAATCTCAAATACACGGGCGTTTCGCCACCGCATTTCTACATAAAAGTAACCAAAATACATAAAACTAACGACTCACCGTCGAGTGGTGGACACAAAACACACAATAAAATCCTCCGGCCGCGTTAATTTGGCTTGAAACAGCGGGGTTCTCTGCGGATTTATCCAAGTAACCCAGCACAACCAGCTAGCCACAGAGTTAGCGTCCAGTTCACCTCTGACCCGGAAGATGTCAAGATTCTATAGGTAGTCAACAGATTTAATGAAAAGTAACCAAAATACATAAAACTAACGACTCACCGTCGAGTGGTGGACACAAAACACACAATAAAATCCTCCGGCCGCGTTAATTTGGCTTGAAACAGCGGGGTTCTCTGCGGATTTATCCAAGTAACCCAGCACAACCAGCTAGCCACAGAGTTAGCGTCCAGTTCACCTCTGACCCGGAAGATGTCAAGATTCTATAGGTAGTCAACAGATTTAATGAAAAGTAACCAAAATACATAAAACTAACGACTCACCGTCGAGTGGTGGACACAAAACACACAATAAAATCCTCCGGCCGCGTTAATTTGGCTTGAAACAGCGGGGTTCTCTGCGGATTTATCCAAGTAACCCAGCACAACCAGCTAGCCATAAACGTTAGCACCGAGTTCACCTCTGACCCGGAAGATGTCAAGATGGAATAGTCCATTTTTAGTTTTTTTATTTTAAAAGCCTATAATAAGTTTAGTTATTAGCGGTACTGCATTGTAAATAAAAATAGCACAAATCCGCTTATGAATTATAAAAGTTAGTCACTCCGTTGTTACGCTTACAAAAACGTTAGGTCCGCTGTAAGCGGATTAGTGCATTAGCGGTCCCTGGCGTTCATGTGCCCACCTTTGGGAGCAAACCCAATTGCAGACAAGACTATGGAGCCAGGAGATACAAAAATAGATAAATTTAATACTAATAAAGCAAAAGGCTTACATGGCAGAAACTCACACTCTGGAGACTGGAACACGACAGGACACAACGATGACACGACAAAGGACAAGACTCACAGACATGCTTAGATACACAGACAAGACAGGACATGATTACAAACAGCTGGGAACGGAAGTTGTTGGAATTAATCAAGAATAATGACAAACAAGGGTGCACAGACAAGAGAGGCCCACTAGATGGTGCCATCCCTACAGTACCCCCCTCAAGGACGCCCCTTGGTGTCCCCCAAAAAGTTTTTTGACATTATTTTTAAACAAGATGTTTTTAATTTTAGTGATGTTCAGATGGAAGAAAGTGGTTCTGTCAAGATTTTTAGTGTTGTTAAATTACATATACTAATCAAAAATAGCACCATTGTTCTTTACCATAGAAACGGAGGTCAAATTAAGCATCATCATTTAGCATCATTAAGCATATCATCATGAGGAAAAGAAATGCTGAAAAGTTTGATCCTAAGATGCTCAGTTCAAAAAACCACAACCTGTTTTTTTTTCACTATAAAAGCAGCTAATTAAAAGTTATGTAGGTCTTTTAATGTCTCTAAGACAAGCTTGAAATCTAAGTAACCTATTGGATTAATCAAGTTCCATGGTTGAATATAAAGTATATAATCAGCATAACAGTGAGAGAATCTTGATGTTTTTTGGGGTTTTGTACCAGTTTCCTGCCTCCCTCAGTGTTCCTCCCTCATGTAATCAGCTCCAGCTCCTGCCTCTGTCACCTTTTCCTCGTTTTCCTTACCCAGGTGTTAGTGATTATCCCGTCATTAGTGTTTCTATAAGTTCTGCATCTCATTGTTGTTGCCCTGTCCATTGATTGCCCGGGCCATCAAGGTCTCATGCTGTCTTTCTCCATGTCTCCTAGCTCATGAATGTGTTTCGCTGCCACATCCGTTTCTTTTAATTTATTATTTAATTTATACTTCAAGTTCCCCGAGTCCTGTCTGCACATTGGATTCAACAAATTCTGCAGATCACGATAAACAGTGAAAATTTATTCATCACGTGCTGTCTAAATATTTTACCTGATGGAAACCTGTATAAAGTAAAAAAAGTTTCAGACCATAAGGAATGCTATGACTAACTCTGGTGTATGAAAATTTATTAACATGAACAATATGGAATTGGATAAATATGATTTAAACCACATTAGAGGCGATCCTGTGAAACCAATATGTTTAATTTCTGTACAAATATACTGTGATGATTTGTGTCAAATGCAGCACTGAGGTCTAACCGAACAAGTGTGGACACAAATCAACAGCCATGAGAGTATGATTACCGGTAGTAGCTTTCACCAGTGCTGTTTATGTACTATAATGAGCTCTACACCCTGACTGAAACTCCTCTAAAAGAACATTTTTGTTCAGATATTTACACAATTGATTTACAACTATTTTTAAATGAATGGGAGACTGGATGAAAGTCTATAATTGGCCAGAATTCCTGAACCACGATTGGGTTTCTTAAGCAAAGGTCTAATACAAGTGACGTTAAAGCCTTGTGGTACAACATAACTATTCGTAAATGACAGGTTGAGATTTGGGAAATTGAACAATGAAAACAGCCAGATCCAGCCCGTGGCATAGGCAGTATAGACAAATGCTAAGGGTGCTACTAACACCAATCTGGGGAGCACAGCAAAAGAGGGACATCCATCCATCCATCCATTATCTTTACCCGCTTCTTCCATTTTGGGTCACGGGGGTCGCCGGTGCCCATGTCCAGCAATCACTGTGCGAGGGGCGGGGTGCACCCTGAATGGGTCGCAAGTCCATCACAGGACCACATAGAGACAAACAACCATTCACGCTCTCACTCACACCTAGAGACAATTTAGAGTTACCAATCAGTCTAACATTCATTCAACCTTTATTTAGGCAGGTTAGTCTCATTGAGCCTCGAGGACTCATTTACAAGAGAGACCTGTCTAACATGCATGTTTTTGGACTGTGGGAAGAAACCGGAGAAAACCCACACATGCACGGAGAGAACATGCAAACTCCACCCAGAAAGGCCCCTGGACCGAGATTTGAACCAGGGACCTGCTCGCTGAGAGGCAGCAGCTCTACCAGTTGCACCATCATGCTGCCCCTAAAAGAGGGACATAAAAATAATAATTTTCATTTATTACTACCGGTAATGCTGTTATTTCTTAACAAGATATACCTAAACTATTTCAGCAGCATATCTAAACATTATAAATGGTACTAATGTTCCTATCAAGTGGTGTGGCATGCTTGTACTAACAATGTTAACACAGAATTGCCAAATCTCCTTTTTTGTGCTTACACACTTATGGTATCTTTCCAAACATGGTGTGCCTTCACCCCCACCCCTCTTATTCATCCAGAGGTATAATAAGTAATGTGTGTTGTCATCATTGTATGTTCCCATACAATGGCAAAAATAGTTCTCTGCATTTAACCCGATGCACCTGAGATACACCCAGGCGGAGCAGTGGGCAGCTATGTAAGCACCCGGGAGCAATTGGGGATTAGTTGTCTTGCTCAGAGACACCACAACATGTTGGAATGGCTGGGGATCTAACCTGGGCTTTTAGGGTCCCGAGTTGGCTGCCCTGCCTCTATCCCATCTTGGTACAGCCTCTGGTTATGATCACGGGTGTACCCAGATGAAAGGCCTGAAGCGAACAGAGAGGACTCAAATGCAATTTATATTATACTGTTACCATGCTTACCAAAAAGGGTAAACATCAGAAGGTGGGAATGGATCACGTGAAGGGCAGAAAGTTAGAGGTCCAGAGTTAGGAAACTGCCTCGCTCTGGAGTCCTCTCCTGACACATCAGGAGAGTCCAAAGGGAACAGGCGAGTGATGGAAGGCATAGAGCAGATGAGGAGGCACAGGAAGATTTAGAAACTCACAGAGGACATGAGGCAGGACAGGTGGATGGCAGGGTTTAACTCTGAGGAGGTGGACAAAACAAAACTACTGTAGTTAATATTCTTAAATTATTCACAAAGATACTGGCTAGAACAATACCGTAATGTCCCAGCGCCCGCTGAATGTTCTCTGCAGCTTCTGATACTCCTGCATGTAGTGTTGATGATCTGCAGCTGCTGTTCATTAGAGTTTGAGTGGAGGGAGGAAGAAGGCAGGGCAGAACTCCTACACCTCTAATTCACTGTGTCTATTTTAAAGTCAATAACAGAGACTTGAACATAAATGCCAAACCAAAACCGAACAGGTCTACTAACAAGAACAACTTGTTTTCACACAAACAGCCCATGTATTATTGATAAAAGGTTACCCAGCAGCCTTTGGAGCTCACCCAGCCTCCATGAGATGATGCACAGCTTAGCTCGCTCCACCATTAAAATTGTTCTGGGGTGCTGAATACGCTTGCATGGGGTGCCAAATTGGCTAGAGCTGGCACTGGATCTAGCAGACATGTTGATGGTTTGGATGAGGCTATTATTTTTGACAATTTAGAGAGCTAGTAATCAAGAGTGGGGAAAGTTAAAACAAAAATAAGGTTATAGTGACTCTTCTATAGATTTTTTTTTAATCGCGAATCAGAGGCAGGAGTAGGAAGGATGGTATGATTTATCGTTTTATAATCGAAGTAATTTTGTTAATTCATGAAGTCATCACTACTTAGAGTTACAAGGATGCATGGCTCAACAGGCACAGGCCATGTCATTAAGCTAGCTACAGTACTAAACAAAATCCTTCTCTATTAAAGATAAATACACAGTTCTAGCTTTATTGTGCGTTGACAAACTCTCTCCTGGTTAAATAGAATCCTGCATGAGGAAAATCAATTCACGCTTTGTTTGAATCAGGGCAGCACGATGGTAGAGTTGGAAGAGCTGTTGCCTCTGAGAAGATCGCAGAATAGCCCACTGACCTGGGAGGAGTTTCCATGTTCTCCCTGTGAACATGTGGGTTTCCTCCAAGTACTCCGGTTTATTTTCCACTGCCAAAACCTTCATGTTAGGCTTATTGGTAACTCTAATTGTCCCTAGGTGTGAGCGAGGGTGAAAATGTTTGTCTCTTTTGTCTCCGTGTCCTTGTATGGACTTGGGACCTGTCCAGGGTGTCCCCACCTCTCGCACAGTGACTGCTGGATATGGGCACCAACTATCTCCGCGACCCAGAAAGGAAGAAGATAATGGACGAATAGATGTTTGAATTAGTTGTAGCTATTTGTCTGCCTTTCTTGTATTACAGAAGTAACTGAGTCAGTAAACTTTCAGTCTTTCACATCACTTTCCAGGGGTCTTCTTACTTGTAAGTGCAATATACAGTGCTAATCAGTGTGCTGTTTGCAAATTAATTTAAATTGCTAATAAGTATGATGTGAAGTATTCAGTCTTGTCTGCCACAGTGGGGAGAGCACATCATCATAAGTACCAACAAACAACTTGCCTGCAGGAGTGTATAAATCCTTCTTCATTTCTGCTCTAGTCTTTTTGATCTTAATTTTCCAGAAACTAAAACAATGTGTTGCATTTCCACAGATCAGAGGTGCCCTCCTATATGCATCAGCTTACTATAAAGGTTAAGTGATGGTTTGAATCTCAGGTTTGTATTGTTTTAATTCATATTTTTCTGCAGGTGGATCTCAAAGTAGTCACTGACAACAACAGCAGCAAAAAAACAATAACATTTATTTATTGATTTGTACGTTATATATTTCATGATATAATAGCGATATAATATTATTGGCAAAGATACTATAATCCAATTGCATTTCTATACATGAATACAAAATCTGAGGTAGAGCCTCAAAGATTGATGATGAAAATAAATAAATGTCTCACATTTCTGATATATATATATTCTATTTTTTACACATCACACACATTTTAAAACATAGTTTTATAATATATCTACTCTCTATTTTCAAATCAAATGAATGTCATGGGCGGTTAGAGGCACATATCTATATCCATAGGCAGCAGTACCTCACGTAGAACACAGAGAAATATGACATTACTCAAGTAATTAGAAATTTAACCTATGCATCCATAGGTCACACAATAAAGTGCCAAAAGGACACAACAGACATAACAATAAGAATATTGTAGACAGACAGCTATGCTGTAATATTATTTTTGAAAAACATATAATATTCTACCGTCAGAGAACATCTATAAGGCCAATGGTTACCTGAAGATGTTTTGTAACGTATTGGCTAACATCAACGAACACTACATAAAATGAATGGCAGTATCGCAATTTCCAATACGTAGATGACACATTCCTTTTTATATATTTATTATATTTATTTTATTTTCTGATTTTACTACAACTCTAGAGACCTCTTTCTTTGGTTACGTTTTCAGCCCAATGTTGACTTGCAGGCTAAAAGGTTTGACAGTTCCTTATATATTTTTTTTATTATTTTGTTCTTCTGTAAACCAACAACAGCAACCCTCTGTTTCTTAACATTATGTAGAACAAAAGGTTTTCCTAAAGTAAACATGCACTGACTTACACTATGAAAAGACAAAAGATAGCTACACATGGACATTGAGTTAAAGAAACACAATCTGCACATGCAAGCTCTTCATTTGATAAACGTTATAAAGCAGTGTGGTTTTAACTAAACCCTGAAGTTTTATTTTCTCTTGCTCTCTAAAACCATAAGCAGAGAATCCCTGTACATTTTGAGAGACAGGGGCACACACTTTAATAATAATAATAATAATGAATCCAATTTATGCCGCACTTTTCATTAATAAAAATCTCAAAGTGCTAACTTTAGAGCTAACTGCTACATCCCTAACAAATTCATTAAAATCAGGGCATAAAGGCTTTCGTTAATCACTTTTTGCTACAATAAACTGAAGGCCTGTACAATATGCATTTGCTTTAAAACTGCAAACTGCTTCCTCAGTTGAACAGCTCGGAGTAAATAACAATATTTTGAGCATTTTTGTTTAAATTTGACATACGGTAACTGCTCACAATCACAGTTGGTTCTCAAAGATCCTGTCGTTATCCAAAGAGAGAGGTGAAACCAAGGCAATCCAAGAAGTGCATTTAAATTCTTTCCGTTTCTTCCTGCAATCTACTGAGACCAGCCATGCAAACATCTGACTTGACAGTTAAGTGGAGTTCGAACAAACTTATACGAAGACAAACACACACACACAAGCATAAACAGACATACATTATTATCACAAACAGAGCTAAATGCACTACATTTTCAAAGGAACACCGCGTAGCGAGCAAGCTATTTAACATCAGTGTTTTTGTGCTCATTAACTGATTACGTTTTGTTTTCTAACAACCTCTTAAACTGGATCTGTGCCGTTTTTTTTCCTGTCAGGTTTATGAAGAAAACATGGCTTTGAGAAATAGAAAGAGAGTTCCTTAAACGTTGGAGCAATTATCATTGCATTTAAGAATGCTCCTCAGTTTAATGCCTGCAGTGTTCAAAGTGTAATTAGGCCAAATCAGGAGCTTTTGGTGAGCACAAACATACACATCCTTTTGGTCAAAGAGTGCAAAAGACTGCTTCTAAGTGGATATTTGGTGTTTCAGTTAGGTTTGACGGTCCAAGTTGGTGGCCTGTCATGTGACGTTTCATGCCAGTCAGATCACCTGCTGAGGTGTATTGGTAAAACAGCTGCAGATGACTTTTATTCCTCTAGAAACAGCCTCATAGCAGCTCAGTAATGTTGATGATGGCAGAACAGCAGAGTCTAAAACAGGTGCTAAATTACAGCAATGCGCCTGATCCTGATGGACTGCAGTGTGAGTGAGGGGACCAGAAAGCTGCTAAAAGCCTTTTACTTTCCGTGTATGATGCATACACTGCAGCAGACCATCGTGGGTGCAGGTTATGTCTGCCGTTTGTTGCATGACTTTCAACATTTTACTTTTAAATGACTGTTATTTGATTTTGGTGCATCGCAAACCCAATGACGCCTGGTTAAGTGCAGCGCACAGCTGGCCATGACGAGTCGAGTCGTTCTTTGAACAAAATGCTTTCAGGTCCTCTTAATTGCTGTTTTTCTTTTCTGTGTTGTGTTCAGCGTAATTATCAACTTGAAAGTGGCTCGACCTTTCTTTGCACTGAAATTGAATATTCCTGCAACTACCACGGTAGTCTGAAAGAGTATACCTGAGACCCTGTTTTCACGAGGACACACAAAGAAGCAAGAGGGTCTGAAACAACAATGATGTAGCGACGCACGTCTCCTCAAAGGCTGTTTTCTAGTCTAAAGATTCATCTGCTCACCCACAGAAGTGTGTCCTATTGTGCACTTTTTACAAAACATTACAGCTTAACAACACACACACACACACACACACACTCAATCTCTTTCTAGCTATGTCCTCCTCTGGAAGCAATATAGATGCTTGATAATGTATATGTGTATATAGTTATATATTAATATATATTACGCTTTTAATTTCCTGATGTGATGTACATGATGGCTTGACAAAGTCACAACATATACAGTAATAAATAGACATCTAAAATATATGCACATAGAGTAACTATGAGGTCAGCATTGAGACCTGAAAGAGTTTATTGGCCACGTCATCACCTATCGATGTGCTGCATCAACTACTCTAATAGTTCCCTACACTGGGAAGGTGCTAATTTATATTCTTGGATAATACATCTGGAACTTAATGAGTAGACAAAGAGAGAAGGTATCACGTTGGGTCCCTCAGGTTGCGCGAGCAAAATAATTCCAAGCTTCTATCACCCCACTGAGCGTGTATGCCGCAAAAGTGGTAATCGGGATGCATTTGCTACTCTACTGGGAGATAGGAGGCACAAATTACAAGTCTTGTAGTCTATTTTTGACCAAGCAAGAGCAAGTGAGCAGTAGTTCATATGACTATAAATATTTACTGCAGAATATAAACTAAATCTGATAACAGAGCATACAGTCGCTTTATTTAACCTTTTTTAAAGAAGCTGTTGAGTTTATACTGCAGATAAAATATTGCACACAAATAGAACCAAAACCAAATCCCCTCAGAGCTTAGCAAACCCTTTTTTTTAAATCTATTTCATACTTTTCTTTTTGTATATTTTGTTTTGTCTTTTGCGTCTACTTGCACCAACATGATTCATTATCTCTACTCACAAATGTAACACGCACACACAAAAACGCACGCACACACACCCACAAATCGACACGACTCCATAGGGAGTAGCTATGTTGAGTCTAATATTGCAAGTGCAGTCTGAGCTTTGTCATTTTATGACACAATTTTTCTCTTGGAATGAGTTCCCTGGGAGGGGGTTCTGGAGTAATCAATGGTCATGTGTAGGAGGCCATGGTAGCCCATTAACTGAGTACAAAGTAGCAGCGGAAGAGCAGACTCCACTCGGACAGCCACTCCTCCCTGAGAGAAGACAGGAAATAGTGAAGAGGTAAAGGAAGAGGAAAGCTTGTTTCCGCATCAGCAGTACAGAGAAGAAGCAAATAGAGCAAAGTGGGATGCTACTAAAACAGAGTGTTGAGAAAAAGGAGGAAAAATAGTGTAAAAGACAGCCTGGAGGTAGGCATCCACTGCACCCTGTGCCTCCTGAAAGGGTTGGAACTGCAGGGGTGGCTGCTACTGGTAGGAACCAAGCTGGAAGTCCTTAGGGGGCAGTTTGAGACCCAGGGAGTTGGTTCCTAATGGGTCGATCATGTTCTTGTAGCGATTTCCACGATGCTTCATCAGGAAGGGACCCCAGTCGGGCTGAGGGGAGCAGACCAACTTCAGACGCTGCAAGGAGAAAAACTCTTTTGTTACAGTAGTAAGTGGCCATTTTACCCATAACGTTTAAATTGTTATGCACTAATGATCGATTGCTTTAGACTGATGGTCCCCTGTAAAGCATGTGCAAAGTCAGTTTCTGGGAATTGTGCAGCAGACTGGTTTGAAACACGTCAATAAGGTGCTATTTGCTGCTGATGCTGATTTCTTGCCTTTATGCTGCTGTATTTATATCAATCTGCTCACTACAGACTGGTGTTCAGGCTGCTGTGTAATATACCATATCATTTTACATTATTAGTGTTTAGGGTTTATCTTAGATCTTTTAGCATATTGTTTAGTATATAGTTTAGCATTCATTTAGCATATACAGTATCAGTGTATATCTTAGATCTTTCAGCATATTGTTTAGTGTTTAGCATTCATTTAGCATATACTGTATCAGTGTATATCTTAGATCCTTATACACTGTTTCTTTATATACTTTATATTTTTGCTATTTTTGGGTGTAACTGAGACTTTGAGTACACTGTTTTGTTCCGCCTGATGTACCACATGTGATGTGGATGACAATAAAGAAACTTGAACCTTGAACGTATTTAATACTTGATCTTGTTGGCAGGCCTCAGACTGATGAAGTCTTTCGGATGAAAGATGAAACTTTTCTCCCAAAAAGAAACTGTCCAGATTACATGATTCAACTAGTTTGCAATTTATTTACCTGGATGATTAAGAGTACTTTATCTTTTTCTTTTGAACGATTTTGGCCAGATTGTCTTCAGGCTGGTTCGGTGAGTAGTAAGTGGCCATTTTACCCATGACGTTTAAATTGTTACGCACTAATGATCGATTGTTTTAGACTGATGTTCCTCCATTTTGAATGTGTAGAGCCAATTTCTGGGAATTCCATAGCAGACTGGTTTGAAACACGTCAATAAGGTGCTATTTAATACAACAGCTCTTGTTAGCAGGCCTCAGAATGATGAAGTCTTTTGTATGAAAGTCGAAACATTTCTTCCAAAAAGAAACTGTCCAGATGATATGATTTAACTTTTTTGTGATCTTTTATTGCAGATTTGGCAGATACGCATACAATTCAAGATTTTTATTGATTTATCATTCCCACCACATGTGATACATGTGGTGGAACAAAATTATGTCCACAGGGTCCCAGTTACATCCAACAAAGTATTAAAATGTAAAAGAAAAACAGTAATAACATCTAAGATATGAACTAAGAAAAACATGAACTGAAAACACACTAAACACTAGTAGTATAAAAACAATATGTCAAACAGCAGCACGAACATGAGTCTGTGAGTAGATGAGCACAAATGAATGCAGCAACATGAAACAGTTCAGCAGCATGATGTGATATTTCACAGTGATTATTCTGGTTCATTAGTCTAACAGCCTCAGGGTAGAAGCTGTTCCTCAGTCTAGTGGTTCTACACTTGATGTTCCTCAACCTCCTTCCTGAGAGGAGCGGGGCAAAAAGTGTGTGTGCTGGGTGAGTGGGGTCCTTCATGATGCAGGTGGCTCTCTTCCTGCATCTAGAGGTGTAAAATGTCTGTGATGGTGGGGATAAGTGTCAAGCATAATGCCAAGGCCATGTATACATAGTTTGCATGGTTTTCATTTTATTGTTTTTTGTTTTGTTTTTTACATCTGAAAAGTGTGGTGTGCATTTAATAATAATAATAATGAATTCAATTTATAACGCACTTTTCATTAGTGAAAATCTCAAAGTGCTACACACATTGAATGTTACACACATTCATACACCGGTAGCGGCAGACTGCCATGCAAGGTGCTTTCCAGTCCTTTTGTATTTGTATTCATCTCACCGAGTCAGTACTTTGTAAAAACCACCATTTGCTATAATTCCAGCTGACAATATTTTGGAGTACAAAGTATGTCTTTATCAGCTCTTAACATCTAGACTGAATTTTTTGCCCATTCTTCATCTCTGTCCAATTGAATGGAGGGCATCTGTGAACAGCAGTTTTCAGTTGTTACGACAGATTCTCAGACAGACTTAGTTCTGGAATTTGGCTGAGATATTAACGCATGAGCATGATTTGATTTGATTTAAAATATTTCTTTATAGGTCTGGTTGTAAGTTTCAAGTCATTGTCCTGCAGGAAATTGAACCTCCACCCCATTCTCATGTGTTTTCCAGCCTCCAAATAGTTTTATTCTGGACTACCCTGTATTTTGACCCATCCTTTCTATCAACTCTGACCAGTTTCCGTGTTCCTGCTGAAAAACACCATCCCCACAGCATGATGATGCCACCACTATGTTTCACAGAGTATGGTGAGTTCAGGGCAAGTTGCATGCATTGTTTGTTTTCCAACACATTAAAGTTTTACTTTTAGGACAAATGGTTGAGTTCTTGTTTGATCTGAGCAGAGCAGCGTCTTACACATTTATCGTGTCTTCACATTGCTTCTGGCAAACTGTAAATTGGACTTCTTATGGCTTTCTTTCAACAACGGGGTTTCTTCTTGACATTCATTAAGCCCAGATTTGGGGTGTGAATGACTAATAGTTGTCTTGTGGACAGATTTTCCTGCCTGACCTTTGGATCTCTGCAGCTCCTCCAGAAGTACCATGGGCTTCTTGGCTGCCTCTCAGATTAATAATCTCCTTGTCTGGGTTTACAGTTTAGAGGGACAGCCCTGTCTCTGTAGGTTTGCTGTGGTGCCAAACTCTTTCTATCTTTAGATGGTGACTTGAACAGTACTCCATATGTTCAACGCTTGGGATATAGTTTGACTACCAAACCTGGCTTGAAATTTCTCAAGAACTTTGTCTCAACTGTCTTGTGTGTTCCTTGGTCATCATGATGTTGATTTGATCTCTAACGTTCTATAGCAAACCTCTGAGACCTTCATAAGGCCACAATATTTATACAGATATTATACACTCGTGCATTCTACTTATTAAAAAAGTGACTTGTGAACGTGATTGATTGCACTGTGCTTAGAAGTGTCAGAGTAAATGGGGCTGAATATAAATGCACACTGGATTTATATTTATGATGTATAGAGCTCATCATAATGTATGCCTTTGAATGTTCAGATGTATTTTGTAAAACGATTGAGTTGTTATAATCTCAAGGGAACTGATATGATTGTTATGCCTAGTTATAGGACTAGTTTGAAAGGAAGGACTGCAATAGTTCAGGGAGTTAGGTTATGGAACGAAGAGGAAACTGACATTAAAGAAGCTAAATCAATATTTATATTTAAAAGAAAGATCAAGGATA
>JBBPBX010010006.1:0-21673 GCA_038048925.1 Garcialebias charrua
ACTTAAATCTGGGTATCGGTCGATACCGATACTTTTCCGATCCGATGCCGTTCAGGTATAAGAGGCTGTAATAATGAATTTTTTGAACTGTGTCTATTATGTGACTACTGTCTTAACATTGTGTGAGTTAAACCCAATGAAGACACTCTGGGCCTCACAACAAGGAAACACCTAAACTTTAACAGCACACAGGAGGCAGGTCTACTGTATATCACAGACGTCCTTTTCACTCATGGTGCAGCTGGAAAACTAAAAAACTGCTAAGCATTATGGGAAAGACAACACAGTCCACTTCCCTTAACCACTACGGGAGTGGATTTTGTTGTCTTTCCCATAATGCTTAGCAGTATTTTAGACTAAAATACCGCTAAGCATTAGTATTGGTAGCATTTTAGTCTAAAATACATACAAAAGCATTATGGGAAAGACAACAAAATCCACTTCCGTAGTGGTTAAGGGGAGTGGACTGTGTTGTCTTTCCCATAATGCTTAGCAGTTTTTTAGTTTTCCAGCTGCACCATGAGTGAGAAGTACATCTATGATATAGACCTGCCTGTTGTGTGCTTTGTTTCATGTTGTGAGGCCCAGAGTGTCTTCATTGGGTGTAACTCACACAAAGTTAAGAGGACAGTCACAGAATATGGTGGATCACAAGTGCTCTTTGAAGCCGGATCGGAAATATCGGCGGTTGGTTCCGATATCCGATACTTAAAATATGCTGGTATCCGATGCCGATACCGATACTGGATCGGATTGGCCCCATCCCTAGAGAAACCAGAGTACCGTACCCATAGAAAACCCACGCATGCATGGAGAGAACATGCAAACTCCACCCAGAAAGGCACCTGGACCGGGATTTGAACCGGGTACCTGCTCGCTGAGAGACACCAGCTCTACCAGGTGTGCCACCGTGCTGCCATGTTTGACCATGCTCATTATTAAATAAATAATGTATTAGCACTTTTTGAAACACAAACGATTAGGATTAATTTGCCTGTTTTGAAATTGACGATGTGGCTTTCAGACTTTTATTAAATGTTTTTGAAAGTACACAAAGAAATCTCACATAAAAGTGGCCACTGACAAGCTAGGCTTTTTTTCATTACTAAAAACACTCCAGTTAGCGATTTGATTGCTCAGTTTTTAATATTCCTCATATTCTTTTAATACAAACATTTCTGGCTTTGATCTTTTAGTTCTCATCTATTGATATCCTCAGCTGGCTTTAGTTTTTACTCTTAATTCACCACCTGTTTCATGCTCTTATGTCACCCACCTGTTGCTTTTTACTAGTCAACCATCCAGTACCACTTCTCCTCAGTTTCCAGTCTATTTTCAGATCCTGAGTTTATCTTGACAAGTTGCCTGTTCACATTTGGTTTAGGAACTAAACTTGTACTGGATCTCAAAGCTTTCACCAGTAGGCTTGCATTTGAGTTATTTCACCACAAACCATAAAGAATATTGTAGAGTATCTTCTTGAAGCCATGGGTGGTTTGCATAAGCTGTAAAACTCCAAACCCAAGCAAAACCATGCACTAGTTAAACTCCAAAAATTGGTTCCTTAACATTTTTATGTAAGCCGCATCAGTTCAGTTTCCACTTAAAAGTAATGTTGCATTTCTTTACATGGATCAAAACCTTACAAACCTTTTTCAACAAGCACTCAAGCATTAAATTAATTGCTGGGTTGCAATCACATGACCCGGAAGTGGCGCGAAATTCAGATGCGGGGCAGGAAGTGATTTTCCCCAGTTCAAAACACAGCAGAATGGATTACAGCAAGTATGCCAAAGCCCTAAATAAACTGGCGAGGACGAGTTTTGGGTTAACCATTTAGGATCAAAAGAAGCTTTAAATGGTTGTCGACTTGTTTCTGCCCGGGTGAGTAGTGAGATGTATTATTTATTTAGTAATTAGCCTATGCTAACTACGCTATCGCTAATGCTAACAACAAGTTTAGTTAGCCCCCTGTTATTTCTATGTGCGTGGATCTACTTAAAAATAATATATTTAGCTTCTGTAAAGCCAAATTCGTGCTGGAGTTGTATGTGTTAACGTTGAGTCATATGCATTTCTACACTGTAGGTCAGAGATCTACAGTAACTCCATTAAAAAGGTAAGTTAATGTACTGAAAATATTATGATTTTTTTTGTTTTGATAATACAGTATCATCAAGGTGATCGTATCTTCTTTGTAACTTCAGATACTAGCTGGTTAAACTCAAGGTGGCCATACATGGGAGCCTCACCAGATGGAGTCGTTTCATGTGACTGTCATGGAGCCAGGGTGTGTGAAATCAAGGTAAAATTTATTTCTCAAAAGGTTTGGACTACTGCACTGCAGACTTAGCTTTTTTAGATTTTTCTACCTGGATTATTGAGCATGCATTAGGGTACTGCACTGCAGACTTTGCGCACCTCACAGTATGAATGTTACAACTATAATTTTTTACTCAAATCTTTGTTGTTTGCATATTTCACAGCATGTAGCCGTAGTTTTGGGGATGGTCTTGCAGTTTGTGGGATGTTGCCTTGTTTCCAGTTAAAAAATGTGTGACCTTTCCATCACCTTTTAAAACTTAGTCCAGATTAATACATTCTTACCTGTGGAACACACCTGGTTGACAGAGACATAAATATAGTCTCATTTTCTAACATTGGTGTTGGATAGTGAAATGAGTGAAACACAATCTTTAAAAACGTATCATATTGAAATGTTTTGGAGACTACCGTATTTATTTTTTATGTCTAAGTTTCATTGTCTTGTCCTTCAGTGCCCACAGAGCAAACAGCATGAAGTCGGTCTGAGGATGTGTGCTGGACAGCCTGGTTTTTGTCTCGTCGTCTCGTCAAGGTTGGAGATTCTGTACAACTGGATAGGAACCATCCTTATTACCATCAGCTCCAGGATCAGATTCACATTGTGGATGTACAATATTGTGATTTTGTAGTATGGAGTGAAAATGATATTTATGTGGAAAGAATTCTGCCAGATGACCAGCTGTGGGAAACAGCAGTTCCCAAAATTCAGCACTATTTTACACATTGCATCCTACCTGAAATCCTGGGACAGAAATCCACACGTGACTAACCAATCTAAGAATCAAGAATGTTATTTGGAGTAGTTGATGAAAGGAGTTTGAAAAGTTTATACAAATTTAAACAGTTGCTCTTTTTTTCCCCAAAAACATTTGTCACTACCATAACATGTTTCAGCTACACCTGTAGCAAGCACTCTGCAGAAGGGTCATGTGATGTTGTTACATGTCATGACAGCTGTTTTTTATTTACAATAATCTTATTTACAATAATCTTAATTGAAAAGTTAAGTATGTTAAATCAAATGATATATTTAAATCAATATGAGATTAGCTTGTGAATTTCAAAGGTGTTCTAATATGTTAAATAACAGCACATACAAATGTCATATGTCACAAATGTTGCAAAATGAGTCTACTTCAGAAAAATGTTTTTATTTCAATAGCAAAACTCATGTCATTTTAACTGACCAATATTCACAAAGATTGGTTATGGAGTTCATTGAATAAATTAAAAATATTCAACCTTATTGGGTAAATTTTTTTTTTGTCTTCATGAACAATTAACATGTACAAATATGGTCTGTAACAGTATTAGTGATTTAATTTACTTTTGATTTACTTTAAATGATAAATACATGTATAATCATTTAAACTTAAAATATTTATATAAATATAGTTGATTGAATTACTTGTCGCTCAGGCCACTATTAAGAATTGTAATCTTTCATGGAGAACATGAATCGTTCTAAAACAAATTCGAGACACAGTGGCTTTTGACACATTAAATCTATAGGCAAGGTCTTGAAGCTGCAGATGTAATCTGAGATGCATAAGTATCATAATAAATTGCTCAAATTTGGAGAGTGCTGACAGTGATGACATGCTGATGTATAAGGTTCACAGAGCTGAAAAATTTGCATCAAAACTAAAAAGTTGGGCAGTCCCGTATAAAACTTTGTTTTATCGTTGTTCTGGAAGGTTTCAGGAGTAAATTTAGTCACTGAGACTTTTTCCTTAAGGTCGCAGATCTCAGTTGTGTAGCCTTTCACTGCATCCTCCAGCTTTGTGAGGTCAACCATGCTTAGATCCGTCTGGCATTCTGCATCTGCAAATATTTAATTATTAAAAATTACGTTCAGAAATTCTATAAATAAATAAATAGTATTTTTATTTATTATTATTTTACCTTTGAATCGTTCGTTTTCAGGGGCTGGTAAGCTTTCTTCACAGAGCTCATCTTCCAGACTGTTGGCCTCCTCCTCAGTGGCAGTGCAGAGAAGCTTCCAGGCCTTAGCTCTTTCCCTGCGCCGGAGGGATGCTTCTGTTTGTGGCCACTCGTTACTTCTTTGGTACCCCAGGTTAACAGTGGGGGCCCAGTCTTGGGAATGTACATCACCTGCTGCACTCGGACAACCTAAATATAAGACACCACTTTAAAGTAAAACACGTAAATGCCTTTCCTAGCACTAAGCTAACCGCTAACAACATTAGCATTCTAATCGGATTTTTTCTGGGAACAACCAAGTGTTGAACCACTACACAAGCTAGGGCATAACATATCTTACCTGTCTTTCTAGTTACTGTCCAATAAAATATCTGAAAATATGATTTAAACGATACGACCCTTACCTGTAACAAAGTGGTCGCTGCAGACTCTCGTCAGTTTCTGCACCTCCTGTTTTTAGCCGTAGGTTGTAATCCACGTTTGTCGTCTTTTTTCTGTAAGTTTTTTTAAATTAATCCCCTTGTAGCATACTACTTTCGGAACACGAAAATAACTTTTATCTATCTCTCGATTAGAGCGGTTGCAACAACCGTAAACGGCACAGAATTTAGGCATGTTGATGCTGAATCAGCAACAGAAGGAAACGGCTGCGTTTACTTCTTGCCCCGCATCTGCATTCTGTGACGTCACTGCTACGTCATCTGAAACCCAGCAATACCAAGCAGGTTGGTTGAGTTCAATTAACCCAGCCATATCTTCATAAAGAAGCAAGCTGGGAAAAGGGAAAAGTAATCAGAGAATAGGTCCCTCACTTCTGTCTCTACATACATGTTAGAGATGATTGATTAAGGAAATAGGAAAATGTTGCAGAATGTGAAAAACCTTTTTTTTAAGCCATTGGTGTTTAAAAGATAATTGAAACTCCAGTGAAAATAACACTTCTCACACAGACACAGATGCTCCAAAGGCACGTGTCAGTCTGAATCAGCAGAGAAAGAAATACCAAACCTGAAAAGATTTGATGCAGACCTAAAGTGGCCGCTGCATTTTCTCCAGAGTTCTGGTGTGATGCCGCTCCCTGTAATTTACCTTCTGTTGGAGCACGTAGAACCATTCGCCCGGCATTCCTCTGCTGCCCACCACAACACATGAAAGCCTCGGCCACAGCTGTTCTGGATCGGGGGGAAATGAGTCCCAGATGGTGGAGTGTTTTGTGTGCATGCATGCATGTGCTTATGTTTCTTGCCACATGAAAAGGGGCGATCTTACAGTACAAGTGTCCTGAGTCACCTCCCAAGGGTAATGTGGGGAAGACTACTGCACAGTGATGGGGGGCATGTGGGTGTAGCCTACTGTATGTGAAAGCATGTTTGCTGGCCACAGAGCAGCTGGTAGGCACAGGGTGTGTTTTCATGCTTGTACGTTTTTATTTTATTTTTTACAGAACTCCAGACACTTGCAGAATTTCACATCCTTGCTGTGCAAGTGCTGCATGATGAGAGAGCAAATTATATTGATTATGTAAACCACGACCAGCGTTCATCCTGCTGTTAGTTTATGCACGTTAAACTATAAAGGATATCCTTTAAAAAATGAGATGATCCTAATGGTGGGGAACTAACATCTTTTGAAATACTTGCTCTGCATTAGATGATGGAGCCATGTTCACTAATGGCTAAAAATAAATCCCAGTGAATTTCATTACATTACCGGTACGTTTGTTAACAGCAATTACAGTATGTGATCAATTGTAGGTGAATATGTGAAGTGTACATAGCCAAAGATGGCACATTCATGTGTGAGTACAGGTAGTCCTCGACTTACGACGGAGTTCCGTTCCTACGCTCCGTCGTAACCCGAATTTCCACGTAAGTCGGAACATACATACAAACTACACCTTATACGTACAATATACTGTATTTTACCAAGCACTTAGCCTATCCTAACACAGTACCCTACATAATTATCAAAAAGCACATACATTTGGAGCCATAATGAAGGGAGACGAGGGTTAATAACCTACTGGGAGCTGGTGAAGCCTTCCTCCATCTGTTAGCATGTTAGCTCGGTGCTCCTCCAACATCTGAGGCTGCCTGTACTTCGCTCGGTCCAGAGTGTTTACATTTCTGACGTCGAGCTACTGCTTCTGCCGTCAAAACCGGAAGGAACTCAGAACTCGGCTTTTCAAAATAAAAATTTTCAACAAAAAAAATATATTTTTTTTAATGAAGATGCGCGTTGTAACCACAAAACGTCGTAACTCGAGGCCGTCGTAAGTCGAGGACTACCTGTATTATATATTTTTTCTGTAAGTGTACACTGTCTTACATGTAGCAAAATGTTTTGCATTGTATAGTAACAGTTGCCTTTGCATTGAGTGTTATTTCTTTCATTTTGTCTTTGTATTTATGTTTACACATATTAGAATGCATAAAAGTTTCTTTTTATTTATTTATTTATTTATTTTAATTAAAAATGAAAGAGGGTGGTTATTTTTCAGTCCTGTTTTCAACACAATACTGTACTGTAAAATCACAGATAAGACCCAAATAAATTATGTTGAAACTTTTCTGGAAAGTTAGTGTAGCACAATGTCATGAGAGATGTTGGTTGTTCCCAATCAGCTTTTTGTAAAATTCTACAACTTGAAGCAAATAAAAACTACATGTGGAGGTTACAAGGAACATTCAAGAAAACCAAGAACAATGCCAAAGCATAAAGACAGTTCAGTTGAATGTAATTCAAGTATGTTAGTTTTGCAACAGGAGCCTGATAACTGAAAGCTCAACCTCAAATTCTACTTTTAGAAAGTAGGAACCACAAGTAAACCTGCAGTCAGAGAGCAAAGTGCATTGTCGGGAAAATATGAAACAATAAGATCTTTATTATAAAATGGAGCTTGGTTGTTGAAAGCTTTGTAAGTTGGTAGTAAGATTTGCATTTATATTCTAATTTTTACAGGGAGAGAAACAAAAATTCTAGAAATATGATGTCTTCTCACGCCCATCAGAATTCTAGTAGCACCCTTTTGGATCAACTGAAGACTTTTTAGTGTTTTGGATAAGGATGCACCGATCCACTTTTTTTTAAAACTTCTGATCTGATCCCAATACTTAAATCTGGATATCAGCCGATACTGATCCCGTTCCGATATCATCAGCAGCATTGATTTTATATGAGGCTGTAATAATCTCCTCTCAAGTACAATGTGTACAAATATATGCATGCATGTCCAAAAAGGCAACATGAGGTAAGTTTTATTAATGTTGGATAAGTTTCAAAGTTAGAATTAAATTCTGCTAACACAAAACTTTTCTTTGTTTTGTTCCTAGCATTAATGTGGAAATTAAAGTGATTAATTTAAGTGATTGTTTGTTTAAAGTTATTTTATATATTCTTTTAAATAAGGGGGTGAAATAAGATTTTTTTTTCTTTCTGCACTCTTTTCATTCAATGTTTTCTTTTTGATGAATTTGTTTTATTTTGTCTCTTTCAAATGAATGAATAAATGAATTGAATATAATAGTAAATGGCTTTACATCTGCTAAGTTCTGGTATAAACCAACACAGACATGCTCCTGTTTTTAGTATTTTACATTGCTTTATAATGTAGCTGTTTATGTTTTAATTTTTATACAGTTTCCTTGTAATTTTTAATTAATATGCTTTTTTATGATTGTCTCCTGTTGTACTGATAAATATATCATGGAGGGTAAACTATATCTTGGCTGCAAGTACTGTATCAAGCTGCGAAATCCTTCATTTTCTACAACTGATAGCAGTTGGTCATTAATTACGATGAAGTTTAGCAATTTCTCTGTGAACATTTGAGCTCTGTGGCTTCAGCTGTGTTTTTCTTGTTCAGTCTGGGGCGGGCGGCCTGATTTTAGTCAGCCGCTTTCAGACTGTCCCTCCTCCGAGACGGGCAGACTGAGCGGGTTGGACTGGACGCCGCTGGCCGGGATCGGGATGCCTGTGTTTCGGTTCAGCAAGAGAGGCGCCCCGCTGAAGCCCCGGAGCTCGAATGTCCAATGTAAAACTAACTTGACTGCAGTTTAATGTGGCGCTATGGCTCTGCAGACATCGCACGTTGCTGTCTTGCGGTGTTTAGTGTAAAATACTTCCACACAGTTGACATGTTATGATGAAAAGTTGGCTAGCTGTTAGCTACAGCGCTACTCACTCATTCCTCATGCTGTAGCTAGCTGCAAACTGTCAAATGGATTTCCTGAAGGTGAGGCGGGTCTTATTACTCTGGGTTCATGAGACACGCTTCCGTTCAGGAAATCCATTCCATAGTTTGAAGCCAACTTGCATCATGGATTGAAAATATCGGCAGGTTGGATCGGAAAAATCCGATACGTAAATTATGCTGGTATCGGAGGCCGAATACTGATATCGGATCGGATCGGCCCCATCCCTAGTTTTGGACATCGAGACATATCAGAAGAAAAATTTTCAAATTTTAGTTATATTGCGCAGTTGGAAAAAAGGAGCCCTAGAAACATTTTAGTGTTGTAGACACATCAAAAACTACACCAAGGGGTTTTACACTAGTACTGGAGTCCAAATTAACACCACACAATGTAAGTGAAAGGCTGCAAAGATAGGTTCACAAACCACAACATCTGTCTCGGCTGAGTTTAAAACTTGAAAAATAAGTGTTATCTAAGTTTTTACGTTTTTATTACATCCTTGTAATTTAATTAATTGATTGTATTCATCAGGCTTTATGGAGAAATAAAAGTATCATCATCATAGACATGAAAGTTTAAAATTTGTAGCTACTGTAAGCATTTATGGAACAAAGTAAAGGTCCAAGCACAGAACCCTGAGATACTTCACATCTAAAATAGAGATTAAGACAAAAAACTGAGAGCAATTTGCATTGTAACTGGGAAATTCATGACAAAATAAAAGGTGAAAAAATTAAAAGAGCTGCTTTTAATATTACAAAAACAAACCATGTTGCAGTATTAAAATTAGCCCATTTTGAATCCCTTATAGTTTATGTACACTCTAGTGGTGTAACGGTACACGTGGGTGTACCAAACCGTTTCGGTACAGCACGTTCGGTTTGGTCCACCTGCGTACCGTTTCGGTTATTTTTTCACTCACAACATTTTATTAACCAGAGATTATGCGCCGTGGAACTAAAGTTCCCTAGGCATGTTTCAGCATGGCGCTATTATCTTGCATCACGCTAGCATTTAGCAGCCTAGCATCTCATTGTGGTCTCCTGTTTGGGAACATTATGACTTTCTTGTTAAAAGACGTGACCAAATCCCAAGTTGTGTGTCGACATTGTTTCACAGAGATTGGATCTTCAGCAGCAACACGTCTAACTTGTTAACGCGCTTGAAACATCATCCGAACGCAAACTTCTCTTCTACAAGCAAGAAAAGGAGCTTGTTGCAAGCACTGCTAACAGCAGCATTTAAACAACCTTTATCAGGTAATTCAGATCAGTCCAGAGCAATAACAAAAGCTGTAGGAGTTTTTAAAGCTCTGGATCTACGTCCGAATGTTGTTGATGCGCCGGCTTTAAAGTTCTTGAGCTTCACTACAACATCCATCATGTCAACACTTCAGTCAAAAAGTTCAGTATTTTATGAAAAAGCTAAAACTGATATTGTCAACAAGCTCTGGAGCAGATTAAAGCCATGATGATGATGATGATGATGATGATGATGATGATGATGATGATGATGATGATGACTGAGAGATTCAACCATCTCATAACAACTGTTCAAGAAGAGGTATTTTTCTTTTATTATTATTATCTACCGTAATTAACATTTTTAAATTAAAAGTTATAACTCTAAAAAAGCTAAGTCTGGTCCTCTGGACATTCAAAAAAACAAAACAAAGCAAAATAAAAATTGTAGAAACGTTTCGTCTTTCGTCCGAAAGACTTCCTCAGTCTGAGGTGCTGGGTTCAGCTCAGTCTTATAAATAGCACCCTCTCACAGTGTCCTCTCACAAAGAAGGAACCCAGACCAGACCAGTGGCCATTCCATATGTTGCAGGGGTTTCAGAGACATTGAGACGTTTATTTTCTAAACACAACGTCCCAGTGGCTTTTAAACCCCAAAATACATTACGGCAAAGACTGGTTCATCCCAAAGATCCAGTCCCCCGGCACAAACAGAGTAATATTGTGTATGCTGTTCAGTGTCAGGAGGGCTGTGATCAGTCTTACATCGGGGAAACTAAACAGCCACTGGCCAAAAGGATGGCCCAGCACAGAAGATCAACATCATCAGGTCAGGACTCTGCAGTCTACACTCATCTCCAGGCCAGCGGTCACTCTTTCAGGGATGAAGATGTTCACATCCTTGATAGAGAGGAACGATGGTTTGAGAGAGGAGTAAAGGAGGCCATCTTTGTGAAAAGAAACCGCCCATCATTAAACAGGGGTGGAGGCCTCCGGGTTCAACTGTCCCCCTCCTACAATGCTGTGATTGCTGGTATCACTCAGCCCTCTGTGAATAGCAAACAACCATCAGGGTGCTAACGATCCATTGTTAGGCTGATGGTCCTCCTTGATCATGTGAGCAGCTGGTTTCGGCTGTCATCAGCCAACTGGTTGTGTAACACTGTGAGAGGGTGCTATTTATAAGACTGAGCTGAACCCAGCACCTCAGACTGAGGAAGTCTTTCGGACGAAAGACGAAACGTTTCTACAATTTTTTTGTTGCTTTGTTTTGTTTTGTTTTTTTGAATGTCCAGAGGACCAGACTTAGCTTTTTTAGATTTTTCTACCTGGATTATTGAGCATGCATCAGGGTAAAAGTTATAACCTTATTAACTTGTTTTCTTTTTACCTCTTTGTGTTTTATTTCCAGTCTGGGACAGAGATAGCAGCTGAGTCTTCTTCCTGTTCAGGAAAATCCATCAGAGATCACCTCCAGTAGAAGTCTGTGATGACTGAACTCTGAACTTTTCCAGGGACCTGTCCCACCTGGGGAAGCAGGTCCAAGAAGAGGTTGTGAGTAATGAGGCCAAATACAGCCACACTGCAAAATTAGCAAAGCTCTACCTCTTTATTCCTGCTACTGTTGTTATTGAGATGATTTTCTCCACCACTGGAGATATTCACTGCAACTAGATCTGTGCTTTTGGCAGAAAATGTGGACAAGTTGGTCTTTTTGGACAAACACTTTAAACTTGATTAGTTAGATTGCTCCCAGGTTGTGGAACAACTTACCATTGAGTGTCAGACAGGCCTCCTCTCTTCCTGTTTTTAAATCTCTTTTAAAAACACACTTTTATACCTTGGCTTTTAACACGTGATCTTATTCTCTTATGGCATTTTAACCCACCTGCAGTGAGACTGGTATATGATTTTTATTTTTGTATGCTTTGTTTGTTTTTTATCGTTTTAGTTAACTTGTCTTTTGTGTTACTGTACAGCACTTTGGCTAACCCTGTGGTTTTTAAAATGTGCTATATAAATAAAGTTGATTGATTGATTGATTGATTGATTGATTGATTGATTGATTGATAGATTGTAAACAGTCTGCTGCTGCTTATTGCTCAGGTTCTGACAGTTATTGTATTTATTAAGATATTTATTGTTAGTACTGGTATAGTTTATTTATTGTAAAGAGTGCCGTTTATTTAAAACATCATTCAAATGGGTCGCTTTTATTTATTTTTATACAAATGTATTGTTTACTTGGCATATTTTCAAAATAAACGTTTTGTAAGTCTTTATTTTTTAGTTTATTTTTTGGACCGAAAATTAATCGAACCGAGCCCTCCTTGAAACTGAACCGAACCGAAATGTGATTTTAGCGTACCGTCACACTCCTAGTACACTCACTATGAAACTCTTCCGTCATTGGTCAGTTGCCAATAATAAAATATATCAACAAATTTAAAGTGTTCTATTGGATTTGAGATTCCTGTAAAATACTGAGTTGACGTTAACATCTTCGTCTAATTAAGGGTGCTAATGCAAAACATTAATCCTTGTTGTTTTTTTATTCATTACTTTTCTGTTTCAAATACTGACCTTCTGTTAAAATCACATGCAGGATGATTTCTGTCAATTTAGAGTCATGTCTGTGAGTCATACAAGAATGTCTGCCGTCACTTGACTATCACAGGGCCAGAGTTCGTGCCACATGAGGTTTCCCTCACAATCTACAGTACACAGGTCAATTGTTTTATCTTATGAGAAAACAAAGTGCCGATGAGCAGGACTTCCAACATACTATGGAGGTCAAAAGTCTTACTTACGTGTTGGGTAATAGAGAAGGAACTGGCGTCAACAGGAAGAAGGAAAACAACAACACTCAAATCACACCTAAAAGTTGTCAGAAGTTTGTAAGTGGGTGAAAGTTCAGGTCTCGGATCCGACGTCTGGTTCTTCTCTGATTAAAGGTCAGCCTCTATCATTGTGAGAAAACATGAAGGCTGATAAAGAACCAACGGTTTAGATAAAACATTTTTTATTAGCAGGGTTTTTTTTCCTTTCAGTTTTCAAGTCAATAGTACCGGTAGGTCAAAAAAATGTCTTTACACCATGGCCAAGCGCATTATAAAAACTTAAGATGGCTTTATAAGGGCTGTATGTTTACTTTAAGATAATCTTGGAACATCAAACTGCCAGAAGAACAGAAAAACTCTTAAATCTCCCTTAAAAATGAGTCAGTCCACATCTCTTGAGCTTCTTTTGCCTCCTTTGATTGAAGGAGAGTTTCATTAAAGGCTTTAAATTTTTTTGGTGCTAAAGTGGTTCTCTGTTTCATGCTAGAAAAATGCCACAGATATGCACATTTCTCTCCCATTTGCATTGTTAAAGGGGACCACAGATGCAAAATTTACTTTTTAATGTTTTTTTTTTACTCAACTTTGGTTATGTACTTCTTAAAAAAACAGTCCTAGGGCCAAAAAAATGCACCCAGTGGTATATTTACTCCCACCCCAACCTGAGTCCAGCCCCTCACCTAGCAACCCCTGCTGATGCTCCACCCACTGACTTCAGTATAAAAGACGTCACGTTTTTTTTCTTCCTGAGTTCATGTCAGCACAATGGCTACTAGAGTTCGATGTTTCGTTGTTGTTAAAATGCAGTACAGCTAATAAATAATTATCTATCAACGAAAAAACTTATTTACGGGCTCTTAAATCAATCGGACGACTGCTCACGGACCATATCCGGTCCGCGCCGGATGTGGTCCGTGAAAAAAGCGGTCCCCGCTAGAGAGAGCGTGTATAGCAGTTAGCAGCCAGTGTGTTACTCTGCAGCCTTATTGCTTGTTTTCGAAGAGTCAAACGAAGAGTTTTTAACATGGAGGGTGAACTTATGGATGTTTCTCAGCGGCCTACGCGACGCGTCAGCGCCTCATTTGCCCTGCCCAAAATGGCGTCTGCCTCTGGGTCTGACTCAGGGTCCCCTTTGGAGGGCGGAGTTAATGTAAACAGATTTTTGAAGGGCGTGGCCTTATCATAAACAGCCTGTTCAGAACGGAAGTCAGAAAAGGCACAACTAGAAAGGGGATATTTTATTATCTAAGAATTATTTTGTGCATTAAATTGAATGAACATGGTCTGGATAGCCCACAGACATACCATAAAAATTTATAAAACCAATATTTGGTCTCCTTTAAAGGAGTTAAGTGAATTTTGAGTACGGTAACCTGCAGGGAACCACATCCCCTCTGACCCTAGTATTTTATTTTTTAAACAAAACAACTCCTTTTAAGTTATTTCACATGAAGTGGTTGGAAGAACGATGACCACCAACCAGACTGTTAAAACCTTTGTGCAGATCACTCTCACTTCTGAAGCACCGAGACAAAACTGTCCTCCCCCTTTCTCCGCTGACCTGTCTGCAAGAAAGATGCTGCTTGTTCAGGCCCAAAGAAGTGAGACTGTCGGGCGCCGCGTTAGTGGCTTCTATGTCTAGACACAACCAACAAGCAATCTTTTCTCTGTAAAACATGCTGTAAGAAAAAATAAAACTTTGGACTTTATATTGCACTTGCACATGGTGATGTCACCTCACTGCTACCAAGAAACCGGCAGCTCTCGCTTGGTTCCAAGCTGACAGCATCTTTTTAAAATTGCTTCCGAATAGAAAGAGGAAGGGGGAAAAGAATTGGCATGGTTTCTAATGTTTTTCTTCCTCTTTCTTTGTATTTTCCTCTTGATTAGTCTCAACTTTTATCTGCACTTGTTACCCCACAGGACACACACAAACACACAGAGACCAGAGAAAGAGGCCTCTGTGTTCAGGAGACAAAAGCTTCTCTTTCTACGGAGAGGGAGCCGAGCTTCCGGTTAAAGGCTTACTGTGTCAGAGGGGAGAGGAAGGGCAGGCGAAAGGCTATGAATACGATACGACGTGAAGTAGATGTGCACGTGTGTTACCAACATGTGCATGTCTTTATTTATGTGCTTTGACACTGTGTGGAGGAGCTTAAATACCTTAAATCCCTTCATGCAGTTGTGTCCCTTCAGCTCATTTTCTGGAGCTTTCCATCCCAGTTTGTGTGTGTATGTTTGTGTGTGTGTGTGTTGTCCGGGTGGTCCGTTGGGAGACTGAGGGCACTGAGTTTGTGTCAGCCTGGTGTGAACCGGTTAACCACCCCCCACTTCCAGTAAGACTGATTGGTCGGCAGGGAGCCAGCTCGGTTCTCACCTTTTTAATGCAGAGATACAAACACCAGGCTCTTTGCTTTCCTTTCTCTTCCTCACTCGTTCATTCAGCTCTTTTACTGCCTGAAAGGAAGTTCTGTTTTAAGTCATTTTCCTCCATTTATTCTTTCTTATTTGTTGCCATTTTAAGTACTGTATTCCTGTCCAGTTTTCTTTAATTTAATGTTTGGTTTTCACCCTCTCTTCTCAACAGTTTATCTTTCTCTATCTTACACATGCTTTTGGGCCCTTTTCACACAGGGTTATGACCCCACTGCAATGTAGAAAATCAAACAGAACATGGATGGCTTTTTCAGGATCTTGGCAAGGTCTTGGGGCAAATATTAATGCAGTTTGCTCTCCATTAAACGTCATAGGTCCCGCCGGGGTCATGGTGGTTTATCATCATGGTGGCAGTGAATCTAGGTTCTGGGGGTGGCGGTGGCGTCATAACCATGATGCACTGCAGAACAAGACTGTCTTTGCTGGCTTCATGCCTAAGCTTCTGTGATGAGGACAAGGTCACTGAAACAGCATATTGCAGACGTGACACCCAAAGCGATGGTGTTGAATTAGAGTGGCGGGATCTGCTCTTAAGGTAGCATCTCACCGGGCTGTGTTTTAGGCGACCAGTGAACAAACTGTGAGGACATCTCAAATGTCTTAAAATGTTCTAAACATTCTGAAAATGTTCAGCTACTTTCATTTCAAAACTGTACTCCAGTAGGTTAAATCATAAAAGTTGAACCGTCTGCAGAGGTGGGTACAAAGCAGGCCAAGGAGGGCAAGGTGTGGAATACAGTACAGTTTTGCAGGCTGTGCACGTGACAATAAGCTGTGGTTTTCCTACACTGGCCACGTTAAACACACATCACTTTATTTCAAACATTTTTAATCCTGTGAGACTGCAATGGAAAATCTACCTACTTTTAGCCTTTTTTCTCTTTTCGAAACATGTTTATGTTAACAGATTACTGTACCCTTTAACCTTGTACTTGTATACCATGTTTCTACGGCAGCAAAGAAACGACACATGTGCTATATCAGCTTTGAAACTCATCACACTGCCTAATCGATCAATAAAACTGTCATACAAAAATACACACATTTTTTAAAAATCCTTGTCATGAGGAATATGTAGTGCACACAGAACAAAGTATGCATACATAAAAGTGCAGCAAATATGTTTAACATATGGGATTATATTCACATATTAAAAATGAAATTCGTCCACATGTGCCTACACATTCATGTTAGAAGATTGGGACATTATGTTCTGTCCTGCTTTCACTCCTTTAGCTCTCCACTCATTGATCTGTGTCTGGGGCTCTCAACAAATCTGCTGTGGCCACAAGAAAAGAAGAGTGCAGGTGGTCAACCTTGCACAAATATATAACCCAGTGAAATCAGTGGAGCTAATATTAAACCAAAACATGTAAGAAAGTTCACATAAGCATGCAAAAGGCAATTGCATGATTCTCATATGAGTCCTCGAACGAGAAGAATAAAAAAAATTGTCTGCAACCGTCAATATATGATTTTTATTTTTATTTTTTTATTTGAGGTTTGTGGTGACTGCATGTGTACAGTACAGTATGTACCATTTAACACTGTACATACTGTACGTACACAGTTGAGCTGGCAGTCTACAGCTCATTTGCATGCATGCACATGGAGTGTGGGCAGTCTCAATGTGCTTTGAATGCACACACACATGATATCTCCATCTTTTCATCCTCAGATGCCCGTCATACACAGACCAATAGAAAGACAGAGAGAAAGGAGCACACAGAACATGCTGTATGCACATTTACAAGCCCCGTGGCTCTTGTTCTTTCACATGAACACACACACACACACTCTCATAACACAATGACAGTTCCCCACAATTAGCCTGTTCCCTGCTGATTGCACAGAAAACTGTACACTAGTGTAATTCCTGCTCTTAACTGTCTGAACACCTCCTTCACAGCTCTGCTTTTAGCTCTACATTTGTATTCTATGATTAACCACACGTGCAGAACAGCACACACACACACACATAGACAAGCCTGCAATAAATACAGTACCAGTACATGTTTTGCACACTGCTTAATGAGAGTGGTATTTAATGCCATGCAAACAATTTAGCAGTTTTAATCAAATTCATAAGGTGATAAATGCAAAATTTTATAATCTTAATCCATCCATGTTCAACTACTTGTTTAAAATGAGGTTGCAAAGGCTGCAGGCCAAGTAGGAGCCATCCTTCTCACCAATCTCTACCTCCACCTGGGAATCCCAAAGCATTCCCTGTCGAGTGAATGTGCAATCACTCCAGTGAGACTTGGGTCTGCCTCAGGGTCTCCTTTCAGTTGGGTGTCCCTAGAAAACCTTTACAATGAGGTATTTAGAAACAACTTTTATCAGTGCCTAAATGCCTGAACCACCTCAGCTGGCTCCTTTGTTGTAGCTGAGAAGTGATTCTGCTCCCTGGGGTGTCCAATCCTGGATTGAATCAATGGATGACGGCATCTGGTCACCTGGTCGTGTGCTGAAGGACTGTGCAGGGGAACTCACAGTGGTCTTCACGGACATCTTTAACATCTCACTGAGTCAGGCCATCGTCCCCACCTGTTTCAAAGCCACCACCATCATCCCTGTCCCAAAGAAGGCAACGCCCTCCTGCCTCAATGACTATCGTCCAGTAGCACTCACCCCGATCCTGATGAAGTGCTTTGAACGGCTAGTCATGAAAAGCATCACATCTGTCCTCCCTGCCTCCCTGGATCCCTTCCAATTTGCATATCGGCCTAATCGCTCAACCGACGATGCCATCTCCTCTGCCCTCCACACAGCTCTCACACATCTGGACACGAAAGACTCCTATGTTAGAATGCTGTTCATCGACTTCAGCTCGGCATTCAACACCATCATCCCCCAACAGCTCATCCTTAAACTGGACAGTCTGGGGCTGAACACCTCAATGTGTAACTGGCTGCTAGACTTCCTGACCGGGAGACCACAGGCAGTACGGGTCGGGAATAACACATCCAGCACCATCACATTGAATACAGGAGCCCCACAAGGATGTGTGCTGAGCCCCCTTCTATTCACCCTGCTAACACACGACTGCACACCATCATACAGCTCCAACCACTTCATCAAGTTTGCGGACGACACAACAGTGGTGGGTCTCATCAGCAACAACGATGAGATGGACTACAGGAACGAGGTGAGCCGCCTGGCCTTGTGGTGCAGACACAACAATCTCAAGAATCAAGAATCAATCAAGAATCAAGAAGGTTTATTAACATTGCATCAATTTTCACCAATGACAACGTAAAAATGTAATTGCAGCATCCAGGAGAGAGAATGAGTGCAAAAAGCTGCAGCAAAACAAAGCACATGACATGTTTTATCAACACACGATATGTTTTATCAACACACGATATGTTTATCAACACATGATATACTTATAGCGCGGCCAGGCCCAATCTGTCCCCAGATGAAGGTCAAAAGCAGGAAAAACAGGCAGAAACACTGGGATTCACAGCATTGATATTAAAAAAAGATGAATCACATTTTGTCTTCAAGACACCGCGTGATCCAGTAAAAACCATATCAAATAGCACATTTAGTTACAATAACAAAGGAGAACGGCAGGCAAGGAGATTGAGTCTATGATTAATTTCAGACAAACACAGAGTTCAGCAGATGTGCAGCTGGGTGTTATCTGAAGCTTCACAGAAATCTCTGGGGAGGGGGAGGGGGGGGGTCTTCAGCTCCTCACTCTAGGAGAATGGATTCCCACAGCCTGCTTTTCAAGGACGGAGAAGACAAAGGAGATTGTTGTGGACTTCAGGAAGAGGGATGCACAACATGCCCCTCTGACCATCAACAGCACCGCAGTGGAGAGAGTGGACAGCACCAAGTTCCTGGGAGTGCACGTCTCAGAGGACCTGTCCTGGAGCAGGAACACTGCAGCACTGGCCAAGAAGGCTCACCAGCGCCTCTACTTTCTCCGCAAGCTGAAAAGGGCTGGAGCTTCAACCCCCATCATGTGCACCTTCTACAGGGGTGCCATAGAAAGTGTCCTGACCAGCTGCATCACGGTGTGGTTTGGTGCATGTACTGCATCCTGCCGCAAGAGCCTCCAGCGCATCGTGAGAGCAGCTGAGAAGATTGTCGGCACCTCCTTCCCCTCACTACAGGACTTACACAGCAACCGCCTCACTCGGAAAGCCCTCTGCATGGCAGGTGATCCCACACACCCACTACACAGCTGCTTCAGACTGCTGCCATCAGGGAGGAGACTGAGGAGTCTCCAGGCTCGAACCAGCAGACTAAATGACAGCTCTGTTCATCAGGCAGTCAGGATGCTTAACTCTCTGCCTGCTCTGCCCTCCCTCCCACTTGTACTGCCTTAACACAAAAAACTTTCACACATTACCACACAACACAAAGATTTTAACACTGGACTCTGTGTCATCAAAACGGGTTATTCACTCAACTCACGGTCATGTGCTCATTCAGTTTGCACTACTTCTTATATTTGCACTAATGTTTGTATTACATTACTGCCTATAGTCATACTACTGTTTACATTCACTGTTTACATTTATTACTACTGTTTACATTCATTACTACTGTTTACATTTATTACTACTGTTTACATTTACACTACTTTTTATATCTACACTACTGCTGATATATATATTTTTACTAGCCTTATTGCATATGCCACTTTACCTCTATACCAATATCAACTACCTCATACATATAGTGTGTACATAAACTTCATATGTTGCTTTGTCACTCTATTACAAATGTGAATGCCAAAGGTGGGCATATGAACGCTAGGGAGCGCTAAAGCGCTATTCCGCTTACAGTGGACCTAAACTTTTTGTCAGCGTTTTTGTGAATTGACTAACTTTTATAATTCATAAGCGGATTTGTGCTATTTTTATTTAAAATGCAGTACCGCTAATAACTAATTATCTATCAGTAAAAACCAATAAACTTATTTACAAGCTCTTATGCTGCTTGTTTTACCTTTTTCCCCACCGTAAAGAGCAGAGAGGAGGAAGGGTTGGAGGGGGGAGGGAGGGTTGGAGGGGGAGGGGGGGCAGAGCTGAGAACAGACTCGGCTCTACCATGTAGGTAAATGCCTGGGGGTCCCATTTCAGCAGTGGCCCCGGCCCCGCCTCGCCCCGTGCAGTCACCTACATCACTAACATTGCTCATGCTTGTTAATGTACATTTAACATAAAAATAATTATAGTTACGATGAAAACGATCATTAAATATACGCAATAAAAAAAACGGTCGATTTCTTTATCCCCCTACTAAAAATGGACTATTCCATCTTCCGGGTCATAGTTGAACTCAGGGGCTAATTCTGTAGCTGGCTGCGCTCGGTGTCTTCATAAATCCTTAAAGAACCCCGCTGTTTCAAGCCAAATTAACGTGGCCGGATGATTTTAAGGTGTGTTTTGTGATGACCATTCGACGGTGAGTCGTTATTTTTATGTATTTTAGTTACTTTTCATTAAATCTGTTGACTACCTATAGACGCTAACTGTGTCTGCCGGTTGGTTGTTTTGGGTTACTAATGGATAATCCTTAGAGAACCCAGCTGTTTCAAGCCAAATTAACGTGGCCGGAGTATTTTATTGTGCGTTTTGTGTCGACCATTCAGAGTCAGAGTCAGAGAGTCTTTATTGTCATTTGCACCGCATGTGGTACATGTGATGAAAACGAGATTATGTACACGGGGGCCCAGTTACATCCGACAACAAATGCAAGAGAAAAACAGTAATAACATCTAGGATTATCTAAGAGAAACATCAGCAGTGATGGCATAGTTACATTGAAAAAGTAACTTAGTTAAGTTACTGATTACTCTTTGGGAAAAGTAACTTAGTTAAGTTACTGATTACTTGATTTGGAAAGTAACTAAGTTAGATTACTAAGTTACTTCTTTAGTTACTTTCAGCAGCTGTTGACTCTAAGAGACCTCTGTCACAATACATAAAAAATGTAAATGTAAAATAATTACGGTAGTAATAAAAATATTCAAAAACAAAATGGTCTTTCTTGACTTCATTAAACATAAATACTTGTTTTTATGAAATATAAAATAGTCTGAATTCATTAAACATAATACTTTTAATAAAAAATAAGGCAATATTTCTTGATATAACATAAATGAAGGTTGAATGAATAAAGGAATTGTTTATATAAAAATAGTGTCTTTATAGACTTCACTAAACAAATAATATTTTTACAAAAAAGTATTTCTGTAAATACTTTTAAAAATAAATAATATAATAAAGACAAAGTCAAAATCATAGTTTTTATTTTTATTTTATGAAATTGTGTACACATGGGTCTTAGTTACATCCAAACAAACATAAATTGTAAAAGAAAAACAGAAATACGCTCTAAGATATGTATTAAGAAATACTCTAAGAATACATTAAGCACTAATAGCACAAAAGCAACAGCAGCATACGGTATATCCATACTTTTTTCTATCCATAAAGTAATAACAAAAATATATTTCTGAATCAAAGCCCCAGGGACCTGGAGCACAAAAGGATTTTGGACACAGCACAAATCGAGCTGTTGATAAGCACAAACGGAGCAGTTGATAAGCTTGTTTGCATACATACCAGAACAATCAAGAACAAAGAAGAAACGAGTTCCTTTCCAGCTGCCATCAACACGTTTGTACACAGCAGGAGGTGGGGGGGGGGGGGCTGTACCGAAG
>JBBPBX010010006.1:23423-58815 GCA_038048925.1 Garcialebias charrua
TAGATTTGTTCTTAAAAAAAGAAATAAAAGTTACATGGATTAGCTTATTATGTGCAGGATGTGGCTTATTTTTATTGTGAAATATGTAACAAAAAGTGTAAGTGACTTAGCTGTGCGTTTGCAGTAAGAACAATTGCATACCTCCAATGATTCTAGAATTGTCAGCCCACCTTGTGTGACATGACCCACCACCAAGGTATAACTATCCTCTTTTGATGTGGTATACCCCCAAATTAATCAGTGGTGAAAATTTTTTTAACATACCCTCACAAGGAAAAACATTTCTAGACTTCTTGGTAGCTTTTTGACCTAAAATAAATAAAAAAATATACATGCTGTAAGACAGTAGTCATATTTTGAACAAACTATACCTGTGAAGGAAATTTTGTGACCGATTGTCAGATGCAGTTTTGTATTTCATACCTTTTGATCATTGCAGCCCTAACGTTAAAACAGAGAATTGGTGTGTCTTATCATACGAGGCCTTTCCGTGTGCATAACAAAGTTGGTTACGTTCTAATGTCTGATGCAAACGGTACCACCTTCAGGTTGATTCATCATTATTGCAGAAGAGGTTTTCTGGGAGTTCTTGAGTTTGCAGCTCTGAGAGAGCCTGGGACAGCTTAGGCTCGGTTTTGTCTTGCTTTTCCGATAAGGCCAAGGTTTTTTACTCTGAGGCCTGATGCTGCCTGGCTTTGGCTCACTGTTTGGCTTTGCAGTTCCACAAATTAATGCAACAATAAACGGCTCTAACTTTTTCACACTGCAGAGAATGGGCAAAATTTGTACATTTGATGATTTAAATAATGGTACACCATCTACATTGAAATTTAGCTGTATCTCATTTTCTGTTGAAAAAAAAATTGGGATAATGTGAGCACATTTTCAGAAGTCCTGTCTCCACACCAAAGTTTTGATACTTTGCATTTCACTTTCTATTTCTCTCCTACATTTTTTTTCTTTTTTCTGTTGTTTGTTGTTTAAGGAAATTCTACCATTGCTGTTCATCATTCTTTAGTTTGTAGCAGGTCGCTTTTGTAAATGAGCCCTCGAGGCTCAATGAGATTTACCTGACTAAATAAAGGTTGAATGAATGAAAAAGTAGAGGAACTGGCCACCACATAGATCTGTGACGTCTATTTCACTGGGATTTCCTAACAGGGAACTGGCATCTTTTGGTAGCCGGTGTCCATGGATGGCTGGGTTAGGTTTGGAGACAACTCACCACTGAAGGCGACTTGGATCGTGTTTTTCCAAATCTGTGGAAAAGAGCAAGGAGAGGAATGTGAAATCTCAACCTTATTTTAAAAGTTTGTGGATGGAAAGTATGTCAATATACCACCAACAGAGACATTGAACATTCTTGTTTAGACAAATACCCATGAAGCAGGTGTGTTTGGGGCCTCTGCACATTCTCCATCAGCAGTAGATTAATACCCCTCTGCTTAGTTCATGTAACATTAACATTTATCTTTGTGTGACCACAGCCAATGCTGACAGATATAAGAGGGGGAAATGTTTTTTTTTAAGCACATTATTAAAAAAAGTCATTAATGATGGGCAGTACATGTATAGGGGATAATTAAGTTTTATAGTTTAATGTTAAACATATTTCTGAGACATTTTAGGCTTAGTGGCTGAAGAGTTATGACACTGTTTTATACACCGTTTACTGATTTTATATGCTCAGGAAATGTTACTGTTTAGTTAGCTTAGGAGCCCATTTTTCATATAATCATAACTTAATCAAGTAGTTTCTCTTCATCCAGTGCAGGTAACATAGTTACTGCCGCTGGTCCACAGACAACAATACATTGTGCTCGATAACCAGAACACATCACACATAATATATATTCATTCATTTACGGTGGCACAACTGGTAGAGCTGCTGCCTCTCAGCGAGAAGGTTGCCGGTTCAAATCCCGGTCCGGGGCCTTTCTGGGTGGAGTTTGCATGTTCTCCCCGTGCATGCGTGGGTTTCCTCCGGGTACTCCGGTTTCCTCCCACAGACCAAAAAACATGCATGTTAGGCTGATTGGTGACTCTAAATTGACCCTAGGTGTGAGTGTGAGAGTGGATGGTTGTTTGGTGTGAGTGAGACAGGTCCCTCTTGTAAATGAGTCCCCGTGACTCAACGAGGCTAGCCTGTATAAATAAAGGTTGAATGAATGAATGAAGAACTGCCGCTGGTCCACAGACAACAATACATTGTGCTCGATAACCAGAACACATCACACATAATATATATACTATTATGATAGACTACATTATTACTTAAAGGCTAATACACTTAGAGTTCACATCTAGAAAACCGTTTTACTGATTTAAGACTCTGCTCGCACATCCATCTACAGAGATAACGCACACCAGAACACCATATCTTAGTCAGAAGAGAGGCCACTGTATGCATATAAATGTATTTTATGTCTGTACGCTGATTAATCATTATGCCTGTCATAATAAATTCTTTTTTATACAAATACTCTCTCTCTCTCTCCTTTTGAGCACCTCTCTAAGAGTTTAGGACTCTTCATGGCCTAACAGAGCAGACAAAAACATTAAACTCCAGCTCTTTTTTTTCCAACCACCTCATTTAGCATACCATCACAACAGTCCAGTGTTAGCGCGGGTTAGCTAGCTAGCTAGCCCGCGCTAACACTGCTAGCCCACTACATGCGTTCGCTCCTGTCCGACCTCCGCAGCAAATACGCACTCATTTAATCAATGAGACTGTTATACTGGCTCCGCACGGCTACTGTGTAGCTAGCTCGGACGGTAGCTTGCAGTCCGAGCTAGCTATCTCGAAAAAATCGGCTCGAAATGTACAGCTCGAAAATATCGGCACAGCTAGTAAGCCGTTGGTAAATTCTGCTGTTGACTGTACGCCCCAAAATAATCGTTCAAAGTTTGTCACGGGTTTATTAACTAATGTGATTTACAAAACTTTACTTACTGTTGTGCTGAGCCCGCGCAAAGAAGATTACGAATTACTTCACGCATGCGCACACCGTTCTTCTTCTTCTTCTTCTTCTTCTTCTTCTTCTTCTTCTTCTTCTTCTTCTTCTTCATGGGGTTTAATGGCGGTTGGCAAAACACTTTAGGTGTGCATTACCGCCACCACTGGTATGGAGTGTGGTTCTTCATGGGATAATTCTATGTGTACGCCTGATTAAACTATATGTATTTCAAATTCTATTAAACAACTTTGTTTTCTTAAAATATCTAATTATAATTTGGATATGTTTACTCTCTAAGTTATGTTGTAGTGCAGCTATTATGTTAAACTTTTCTTTTATCTCTTCAAATTCTCTCTTCATATATTCACGGTCTTGATCATAGTTTTGACATTCCTGTAGAACATGTTGCAATGTTTCATCTTGTCCACAGTGCTCACATTTGCCTGTATTGTGTTTCTTTATTTGAAATAATGAATAATTAAGTCCTGTGTGTTCAAATCTTAGTCTTGTTATTAATCTTTCCTCTTTTCTGCTCCTTCTTCCACTTCGTGTTTCACCTACATGTACTGTCATTTTGATCCCATAAAACCATCTTCCTTTACTTTCTTCATCCCATCTTTTCTGCCATTCTTTCTTCAGTCTTTGTTTAATGATACTTTTTGCCTCTGATTTACTTGTTTTTACTGTGAAGTTGATCTGAGTTTGAGTTGCCTTCTTTGCCATATCTGCTGTCTCATTTCCTTTTATCCCAATGTGTGCTGGTACCCATAAAAATGTTATTGTTAATCCCATTCTTTGTGTACTAAATAACTAATAACTAAGGAGTGCCAGTGCCAAGGAGTGCGAAGGAGTGCCAAGGTGTGGGAAGGTGTGGGAAGATGTGGGAAGGAGTGCGAAGGAGTGCAAAGGTGTGGGAAGGTGTGGGAAGGAGTGCGAAGGATCCCTTTTTTACTATATTTTTTCCCCTTGTCCCAAACGTAGAAAAATATGTTTATAGTAAATGGAGCTTATTTATGTAGCGTTTTCCAGCCCCCTATGAGGGGCCCCAAAGCTCTTTACAATACCAACCATCCACCCATTCATACACACATTCATACACCGGTAGCGGCAGACCCATGCAAGGCGCCATCCAGTCCTACCGGGAGCAACTCGGGGTTAAGTGTCTTGCCCGGGGACACAACGACACATGGGGAACCAGGATTCGAACCTCCAACCTTCCGATTGGGGACGACTGCCATTACCACTACGCCACGGCCGCCCCACGGCCGCTTAATCTGTCCTAACCACATTTATTTTATTAAACTCAATTATATGTTAAATTATATGTTAAAATAAATATGTGAAATGAACCTGCATTATTTGTCTATTTAATATAAACTGCACAGTACAGTAGGTATGTTTATGTAGTATTCAGCCTTGGAAAAAAATACAATGTAGAAAATGTTAATGAACTATTGGTTTAAAGAAATTGTATTAGGACAATGGAGTCTGTTCAAAGTTAAACAGAACCTGTATAAAAAATAGAATGATTAATACTTTGAGTGGGCATGCTGATCAAAGAAACAGATTTGTCTAAATTCAAGTTAGTTTGTTATCTTGAAACAAGATTTTTCACATTTTACAAACCTCACGACAACTGCAAATGTTAATGAAATGTCAAAAAAGCTTGTTTCGAATAAGAAATGACTCAAAACAAGATATTTTCAAGACTTTTTGCCTTATCAAGATTTTCAAGATGCATTGTCTCAAAACAAGTTGTTATGTCTTACTTAGAAATATGTTTTTGACTTATATTAAGTGTGATAAGAGGTTTTGACTTGAAATTAGAAAATTTGACTTGGTAAGATTTTACGTTTTTGCAGTGGACACAACTATAATTCATAACTCTGCTGTTATGTGTTTAATAATAAGCGCTATTTTTAGAAGATGAGCGGACTCGCTGCACCCGGTCCGACCCGGTCACATCGCATGCGGGGTCTGTGTTGGTGATTAAAATATAGAGTAATCACGTTGATAACTAAGTATGCAATGGACCTGTCGCATTTTCTTAGCAAAAAAGGAGCTATAGCTATTGCTATCGGATGCTATCTGCAATTCGCGACTGAACGGATCCACCGAGGCGAAGATCTAATTTATATAGCTGGAGCTGCAGGGGGTGGGGCTTTAGACCGCGTGACGAAACGCAGTCACATTTAAAACACGCCTAAAAAATCCTGAAACAGAAATATCGTTATACACAGTTTGATCTATAACTCCAAAATTAATTTATCTACAATTTTGAGACTTTTTACTCATTTACAAGATTACAATTATGACATTTATAATGTTAATTGAAGAAAATATTGAAATTCACTTTACACGGTCTTTAATAGTATCCAGGACTAAATTAAATGAATTGGCGTCTAAACTGAACTGAATGGATCTTGAACGATTTTGACTAAATTTCAACATAAATGGATTAAATTAAATTTGACTTCTCTGTAAATGTTCAAGAGGAGTGAATTTCTGTTACAAAACCAAACAAAGTTTAATTAATTTGAACTTAACCAAGTCTTCCTATTGATTTAAATTGTGTTTTTGTGTTTAGGTCTCCTTCCCCCAGTCTGTCGCCAGTGAGGAAGAAGAAAAAGAAGAAGAAGAAGAGCTCGAAGAAAAGCAAGCGTCACAGGTAGTTCCCCCTCCATTACCACCGTGATGAAAACATGACATCATTAGATGAAGGGAATATAAATCTTTTTTTTTTCTACATTTCAGGTACACCTCCAAGAAATCCAAACACAGGTACATCGAGGAATTCAGTTTTCTAATTTCTACGTGCGTCGTCGCAGTTTAAACTCATAATTTTGTTCTGTTGCACCCCTGCAGCTCCGCAAGTTTAAAACGTAAAAGGAAAGATGAACGCAAGCACAAGAAAAGGTCAGTCTGTGGTTTCTCTGCAGCATTAACCCCCCAAATAACATAACTTATTTTTCCTGTTGTCAGACCAGCCTCTTTTTAGAAATCCCTCGACACGCAAGAAGAAAAAGCAGATTGTCAAATGAGACTTTACAAAAAAGGCCATGAAATTTAGGAAAAAAACAGAGAATCTGAAACAAAATAGTTAAGAAAAGTAAGACAAACTAATTTAATGCCATAAAATGGCAAATTAGAAATTTGATTTTGATTTTTTAGTGTTGTCGCATTTGGACTATGGTGTTGTCGTGCAGGAGTCAAATTCATCAACAGAAATAAATGATGTTCAAGTTCAAATTTATTGTCATTTGCATCAAGTACATGAGGTGGAAGGAAGTTGTGTACTCATAATCTGAGATAAACCCAAAAATATCAAAAGTATTAAGTATAAAAAGAAACAGTACCGGTATACAAGGATCTAAGATATACGCTAAACACTAGTAATGTAAAATAATACTGCGTATCAAACAGCAGCCCGAACATGAGTGTTTGGTGAGCAGATAGGTATGAATGAATGCAGCAGCGTAAGATAATCAGCAGCATGAGATCAGGAGCATGGATAATCAGCAGCACAGGTAAGTCACATACAATTAAAGTGACATTACAGTGAAAATCCTGACTAGGGATTCATGAGTCTAACAGCTTCAGGGTAGAAGCTGTTCCTCAGTCTAGTGGTTCTACACTTAATGCTCCTCAACCTCCTTCCTGAGGGGAGCAGGGCAAACAGTGTGTGTGCTGGGTGAGTGGGGTCCTTCATGATGCAGGTGGCTCTCTTCCTGCATCTGGAGGTGTAGATGTCTGTGATGGTGGGAGACTGACTCCAACATCTTCTGTGCAGCCTTCACCACTCTCTGTAAAGCTTTTCTTTCTGCAGCTGTGCAGCCTCCATGCCACACGTTGATGCTGGAGCACAGGATGCTCTCCACTGCACACCTGTAGAAGGAGGTGAGGACTGAGCTTCTCAGACCAGCTCGTCTCAGCCGTCTGAGGAAGTAGAGTCTCTGATGACCTTTCTTGATCAGGCTGGTGGTGTTGTTGCTCCAGATGAGATTGTCATTCAGGTGTACACCCAAGTCCTTGCAGCTGGAGACCACTTCCACCGCAGATCCTCCTATTTTTATTTATTTTAAGTTTCATAATTCAACCTTTATTTAGGCAGGTTAATCCCATTGAGCCTCGAGGACTTGTTTACAAGAGAGACCTGGCTACAAACTAAAGAATGATGACAACAGCAACAGTAGATTTTCCTTGGACAATCAACAATAGACAATCATAAGAGAGAAATACAGAGTTTTTTTTAACAAGTTAAAACAAAGATGTCAAGGTAGCAAAACAGACAAATTATAAGGCAGATGTTTGGTGGGGGTGTAGCTGTGTTTGCTCCTTTTGAAATCCACGACCATCTCCTTCATCTTCTTCACATTGATGGGAAGGTTGTTCTTCCTGCACCAGCTCTCCAGATGTTCCACCTACTGCCTGTAGCTGGTCTCATCATTATAATAATAATAATAATAATAATAATAATAATTAATTCAATTTATAACGCACTTTTCATTACTGAAAATCTCAAAGTGCTACACATATATTGAATGCTACACACATTCATAAACCGGTGGCGGCAGACTACCATGCAAGGTGCTTTCCAGTCCTACCGGGAGCAACTCTGGGTTAAGTGTCTTGCCCAAGGACACAACGACACATGGTGCGGGTCCCGGGAGTCGAACCGCCAACTTTCCGATCGGGAGACGACTGCCCTTACCACTACGCCACGGCCGCCCCCTCATTCTTTGTGGTCCATCCACTTACTTGCAATGAGCAACTTTAAGCTCATTGCAACTTTTTGTTTTTATGGTCAGTGCACCTGTCTTTTTATTTTCACCATTTTTAATGTTACATTTTTTATGCTCTACCTTTTTTCTTTCTTTTTTGGCACCAAATGAAAACTTTAAGAACAAAGATTTGTACGTTCTTTTAGCCAGCTTTCTGTGTTAAATCCTTAAATTAGTTGAAGCAGTTTGCAAAACACACCAGAGCATAATTTAGGTTTTTAAAAGGAATGTGGTGGCTGTTGGTGGCTGAGGACCCAAGACTGCAGGCAACAAGACAAAGAGATTTAGAGAAATTGATATCAGAAGTTCAGGAGGAGTCAAAAACCAGAACTGAAGGCTTACAGAGGAGGTTCTGGAGGAGCTTGGGTAAAAATAAATAATGCGATTTTATTTGCTGGGAGGGTTTATTGGTGAGTCAGAACAGTTTCGAGGATTACTAATGATTGACAGGTGTGCGACCAAAAAATCAGGAGAGCAGAAGAGAACTATGGTCATGAAATATAAATCCAAAATCTTGCAGGCTGAACAGGTAACAGAAGAAAACAATGGCAAAAAAAAAAAAAACTCTGGCAGAAATTAATCAGAAATACAAATAAATAAATGGAAAGCACAAGAAACCAGTTTAACATACGGAAACAAATTGCACACAAAAAAAGAAATAAAACTCCATTGTGATGGTTTAGTCTCTTGTTCAATGTGAAGCACGGTGTCGGAGGTGCTATGATATGGGGTTTCTAGGTTTGTAGGCTCAGCTTGTCTCCATCTTATTGAAGTTTGCTTGGAGGAAGAGCTTCTCTTCACAAGCTGGAATAAAACTGGAAATCGTTTTTCCAAATGATCATGATTCTCTAAACTGAAGGAAATCAATCAAAAGATTGAAACAAACTTAAAACAAAACATCTGTCCATTAGATGTTTTAGGATATCTCAAACTGACATCCAGTAACACGTACAGTAAATCCTCAAAAGTTTTGTACTTTAGTGAAAATAACTGAAAACGTCCACTTTTCAAATAATTTTATCAAATTAAGTCTGTTCCTCCCATCCTAATTTGCAGGATTTTATGGTTTTTATAACAAATATCAGAATCAGAAGATCAAAATCAGAATATCTTTATTGACATTGCACCAAGGTACAACGGGAACATGTACGCACAGTCGTCCGAAAGATGGACTAAGTGTACGAAGCTGCAGCTGATTATCAGCGCGGCCATCTCATTCCTTGTCAGAATGATAATCTTAGATATGAAAAAGGGAGAAGAACCATGAGGGTAGATTGTGGTATTACAAAAAAGATCTTTCACATCTTGTCTATTAGAACACAATTTGAGATATCAAAAAACTCTACCAGCAAGCACAATTAAAACAGATTATATATGCATTTGAGGTCTAGGCGGTGAGATTAGTCCATGAGCCTTTTTTCAGATCAGCCACAGTTCTGGAGATGTTTTCAGCCAGCATTTCTGATAAGCGCTCACAGAAAGTTTTCCGGGGAGGAGGGGTGCGATAGATGCAGTTGTTGTCCTCGGTTACTCATGACCCAGGAGAAATTTGATAGTCAGCCCATTTCCAAGGCTGTTCGGGGAGTCAGATTCAAATAGGCTTGACTGTTGATTTTCTTCAGGCAGACAGTTTTTTTTTCCTGCAGCCTTGGAGTCCATCTGGAAAATCCAAATCCAAAATGGTCTAATTGTGGGAATCCGTTCCACTGATCCATGCTTGGTTGAACCCACCATGCTGACGAGTCCCAGAAACCGCGGGTGGCCTGCAATTCTCATAAATCGTCTCCACCTTACGGTTAAGCTCGTAAAGCAGCTGATTTAGCTAGGTCATGGCACGGATCAAACTTTCCCTCTGACTCAGAAGCTTGGACATGGTCGTAATAGCCGCTGAAGTCTTCCTCAGTTTCCGATAGAAAAGGGCTACGCAGATGCCGAACAGCAAAGTGCCTGCCATCATAAATCCAATTATGCAAACATCTTCCACATCTTCCACAGACAGGACTGAGAGACGCTTCACATTCCACTCGCCCAAGGAATCCATGACGTAACCACCAGAGTGTGTTTGTGGCAGGCAAGCTGGCTCCCCCGGACCTTGTCGCTTTGTAGAAAAAATCTTGTCAATAGAGTTGCTCGTCCATGATACCAAATCCATAATCTCAATTTACGTTCGAGAGATGAGTGCTGAGGAGCTGCAGACAAAACAGAGAGCCAAGCAGGGAGAGGAAAAGCAGAAGCAGACCAGAGCAAGGCAAAAAAATTTTTTTAAGTATTTGGATAAAATCACATTTATTTTTACAAATCAACACTTTATTCTCCCTTCAGACCTGACATGATGTGCTTTTTCAGTCTTTTATTGAATAAACTATTGACCTGCATGTGTGACTCTTCACTGCTTCTGCTCAAAATGTTGCAGCGGTAACAGACATGTGAGAGTGAGTGTTAAAAATAAAGGTTACAAAAATTATTCTACAGCTTTTTATGTTGTTTATTTTATTTTATTATTATTTGTTAAATGCAAACAAATAAAACAAATTGTGGGAAACCATAAGAAAGTTAAGACTGATTCTTCTTGGATGAAACGTTTCATCTTTCATCCGAAAGACGAAAAGCTAGTTCCTGGAAGGCCCCATCAGTCTGGTTTGATCCACTTTCTGTTTATACGACTGAGTTTGTGGCAGGCCTCACACTGATGATGACGTCTTTTGGATGAAAGACGAAACGTTTCAAATTAGAAGAATCTGTCCAGATGACCTGACTTCACTTTCGTGTGATTTGTTTACCTGGATGATTGAGCATGCATCAGAACAACTCGTGGTGACATTTTGATTGCACACCGAGCTTCTTCTCAGCTCTTGTTGTTCTTTCCATCCTCCAGCTCACGGACTCGCTCTCATCGAAGACGGCGCTACAGGAGGTCAGAGTCGCACTGCTCCTCCTGCCGATCCTTCACGGAGGACAGGTAGGGGCCCTCCTCCATCCGCCACCTGCACCCCCTCACCTTATCTTATCAGCACAAGGTGTCTGCTGAGTTCTTGGTCTCACTGCAGCAATAACTGATAAGGCAGAGGTGACTTCCACCTCCGGCCGAACCAACCCTTATCACAGCCTCACAGGAAAACGGCCATAAACTCCCCCCACTGACTCGGGCATTATGACATGAAGCAACATATTGAGTCTGTGATGATATGAGAGAAATTTGGACAGTTTGTTTTGGATTAGCCTTGGGTGATTGATGGGGACAGAACTGGATAATGATTAAATGTCTGTGATCACAGCTGATTGAGGATTATTGCACTGTAGATTCAGGAAGGACTCACAAGGATGACCCAGTGAATCGACCTGACGTCTTCTGAGGTGGAGGGTTGGACAAAACAGAGGCATGAAATCAACACAGAAGTAAATTAATTATAATAAAAGCAAAAGCTGCTGCCAACATCCAAAAACATTGTAATGTGCAAGTGACAGGGCAGTTCTTGGTTTAGAGATGAGGCTGCCAAAAAGCCTGCTGTCTGGACTGTGTTTACAGAAGAGGATGTCTCCTTCTGCCCTGGCGAATGCACTTCTGCACCCTAAGCCTCTGTGTGTCCGAGTGGTTTGGGTTTAAGGAGGTGGCAATCTGCCTATCGGAGATAGAGGAGGAGAGCAGACTGGGACGGGGCGTGCACTGTTGGCAAGAAAGTCAATCCTCAGACCTGATGGGCACACACATTAAATTATGAAACCACACATTTACACACATTTAAATATGAAACCACACATTTACACATAATCTAACTCACCCATCCTGTGGCCTGTGGCATGCGTGTGCTAATTAGCTTTTGGCTTACATCGGATGTGTGTATGTGTTTGTTCAACAGTCAGTGCTGTGTTGCAGACTCATGGGTTGCTTTTTTTAGACTTGCAGCCAGTTACTCAAATGAAAGACCAACTGAGTTTGATGCTTTAGTTCAGAAAAAAAAATCTAAATCATTTGGAAGGAGAAGGTAGGGTAGGACAGTAATAAATAAGCAGGGAGAATAGTGATGGAAAGACATTAAAAAAATGGAGAGTGGTACAGACAGTAATCTAGTGAGAATAGAAAATAGGATTTGAGGGAATGACTCAGAGAAGCTGCTTTTTTATTTTCTTTCCTAAAGTGGTATGAGATAAACGGAGGAATGCAGAAGGATAACTGAAAAAATATATATACAGTAGTTATATTTAATTTCTTCTGCCTTGGGAAAAACTATCTCATACATGTGCACACACATACGCTTGGATACTCATGCAGAGTTTAACAATCAAGTCTGTGTTTAATTAAATCTAGGACTTTTTTCAGTTTATTTAAATGGTAGGAGTCACATATTGAATGTTTTTATATGAAACCCCAATACCATTGCACACTATAAAAAGTCTCATGTTTGTAGCACTTAGAACTTTTTACCATCCAGAAATTTCAATTTAGGGTCTTCTGATAGTTTGCAAATTATGTTTTGATTTAGAAAGATTAAAAAAAACAACTTGTGTCAGAACAATATTTTTTTTTTTACTATACATTACTCTCTGTGCATGTGTGGGTTTTCTCTGGGTACTCCGGTTTCCTCTCGCATACCATAAAACATGCATGTTAGGCTGATTGATAACTAGGGGTGTAACAATGCATTGCTTCAAATCAATATATTGATTAAATGATTAATGATTCCATTATGTCATGGCAAACCTAAAATATTGATTCATATTGTCATCTTTAAAATACGCTTTGATTTTGAAATTCCCAAGGCACGTCTGTCACCATTTCCGTGCACGGCTGCGCTCTGCGGCTGCATCAGCAACATGGCAGACAAAGCAGAAAACACAGATACTGAAATTCATTCTGCTGGATTTAAGTCAACACTGTGGAAATATTTTGGATTCTTGACAGGATGGCTCAACAGACAAAACTTATGTCGTATGCAACAGGGGCCAGTGTGAGTTAAAATACTCAGGAAACAACACATTTGGCCATTCACCTCAAGAAGAAACACATCATTGATAGCCATATTATGTAAGCTCAATATCTATTTTTGTTTCTTTATAACTGAAAGGTCATCAGAGCACTTAAGTTAACTGGTTTAAAAAATGCACTTAAACATGAGAAATGTGAGACTATACTGAACAGGTCATTTATTTTAATTGTTTCATTACCTGATAACTAATAAAAAAATGTATGGTGCCTGTAATAACATAAATAAAATGGTTAACTCATATTTGACTTGTTTTCGTAAATGTATTTAAATGTAAATGAGATAGGCATTTGATATTGCAATATTTTGATCGCAGATTTGTGAGTTGAATAGAATAGAAATTGTATTGTGACAGACTTTTTGATAGAGAAAAATCGTATCATTATACAAACAAATCAATATAATATAAAGCTGGTGATTTACACCCCTACTGGTAACTCTAAATTGTCCCTATAGGTGTGAGTGAGAGAGGGAATGGTTATTTGTCTTGTTTGTCTCTATGTGTCCCTGTGATGAACTTCCAACCTGTCCAGGCCCGCCTCTCGCACAGTGACTGCTGGACATGGCCACCAGTGACCCCCCGCGACCCCAAAAGGAAGAAGCGGGTAAAGAGAATGGACGGATGGTTGGATGGAATTACTACATCTGATATGCATATCTAAATAAACAAAGTTCCTACAAGAATAAATATGCAGATATCAACTTGCTGTCTTAATTGGTCTTACTTTACACAAGTTTGTCTTCCCACTGAGAGCCTTTGGCTCTAAATGATAACTTGCTGGTTTGGATTCTCTTGAACCTCTCAGTCTTACTCAGACATTGTAGAAATGTGGGAGCATGACTTTACTATTAATCAGGACACTTTGGCTGAAACAGATGTGATCATATCTATGGGTCACTGCAGTTAATGAACTTAAAATATGTAAATTGCATTACAGACCTTATAAAAGATGCAGAATCCATCCTTCACATTAGAAAATAGTGCAAAGTGGAGAAGGCCTTTGTTTTAGCCTGGTGGAGGTAATGGAAACCTCACACATTAGGTGCACACACAAAATAAGAACATACACTCACACAAACAGAGCATCATTACAGAAGGTTGAGACATTGGCACATGTGGATGTTGTCCTGGGAAATCACAGGAAAAACACAAGACCTGAGGAATTCTCTGTGTATGTGAGTGTACAGTATTTATAGAAATAGTGTTGAACAGCCTCACTTTATTTGTGGCACCCATCTTCTTTCTTGTCCTTTCCTCTCTTTTCATGGATATTTCACAAAACGGTTCCCATCTTCATTTGTTGCCTTACGATATATTTGTCTCTGGTTAAATGGTAAAGGGCTGTCATGTTTTATTTTATACATGAACATAGCTATAATTAAGCTGTGTTTGCTTTTAATCATACTAGTTTATGCTCCACAATGTTGTGCCAGTTACTTCTTACATAGGAGCACATGATGAGACGTGGTGCCAAATTTAATCTAAGTTAAAGAGCAACAGGCAGAATGTCATTGTAATTCACCGTACATGAACACATTTAATGATTTTAAGATTCAATGTGTTGCCAAAGACATTAAAATTTCTTATGTGGTGTATTATTGTGTCATACCATGGTGATATTTCAGTTTTGTGTGCCAGTTGGCCCTGTGCTGACTTGTATTACAATAGCTATGCAAATGCAAGTCTTTTCTACATAAAAGTCTATTTAAGCAGCCATTGTCCATTGTTTAATGATGTTAACTTTATGTAGCTTAAAGAGTGCGCCTCATAGGGCGCTGGAGTGTGAACACAGCGTGCAGTATACTGTATGTGTGGTAGAAAGCACAGACTTAGACAAAGTCTGTAAGAATAAAAGACAGACATCTCAATTTAATATGGCTTTATTCTCCCTTTGGTCATATTGATTTTGTTTCAGTGAGGCTCACCTGTTAGAATATTGAAGAGGTATGCCATTCAGTTACATGCTGAAAACTCAAGTAGCAATACTGAAGACATCTCGTGGTTCCTGCCTGCTGGTATCTGTTGTCAGAAACACTAGTTCAAAAAACATGAAAGTCTAAACGCTGCAAATTTATTTTTTTGTCCTCCTCGACTTCCCTCAGCACCACCTCTCCCATGTGATCTTCTTCCAAAAGTATTCTTGCTGTTATGCTTACCTGAAAAGAAACAGCAACTTCAAATCAGCTTGTAAAAGTGAGGGTTTCTTACCATTGTGAGCTTAAGTGGGACCAATTTTAGGCTTTGTACATTTGTGAGTTTGTCTGTTTGTGCTGCAGTGCAGTGTGTGTTTGTGCCATATTGATTGCTGTTTGTACATCAGAAAAAGGGGATGGATCAGTGTAAAATGGAAGAGCAGAGGACAACACACAAACAAGAGCAACCAAAGATCCAAAGAAGATACACAAAACAAGCCAACAATCAATCTGAGACAGGAGGAGAGATTTATTTAAGCTCTCTGAATCCTCTTTCCTTTGTGATGCTTGTATTCACTGTTTCCTTTGCCCCTTATGCATTCAGAATCATCCATGTAACAAATACTCTTCTCTTGACAGAGTCTTTGAGCGCCGTCCTTGTCAGAGATGGAACAACGTTGAACAGAGGCATGTTTTTCTTTGGGATGCTATGGTTTTTGTAGACCATGTTGACCATGTATGTTATTTGTGTTCCACAGGGCAATCACTTTGGACAATCAGCTTGTTGTCCTGGCAACCACTGCAACAGATGCAGGACGTTACCATGTGGAGGCGGTGAACGAGTTGACAGGGGAGAATGCGACAAGCCCCGCTGTCTACCTGAGCATCTCAGGTAAAGAAACTTTTTGACTTGAAATAAAATGTGTACTGTAAATTCAACCAAACTGCTCATTGAGAGTGCTGACGACATCTGAATTGGTTTCCACATGTTTCAGTGCCTCAAAGAGGTAAAGATTTGTTTTCCAAGAATCTGCTGCTTGATCAAAATGTGGGTTCATTTCATTGGATTTTATTGCTGCTGTTTGTTTTTAAGGACTTTAACAACATTGTTTTTGTTGTTGCAAGATTTGAGATTCAGCATTTTTTTTTATTGGTCTGAACTTTTTTGCTACGTTCACTTAAACACAAAATAAAAGACACATGCATCCAATAAAAGCTTTTTAGTGACAGTTTAATTCTTGTTGACAGCCTGCAATAAAGACAGAAGCTGAAAATGTGACATTTCTGACAAATTAGAAAAATATCTTAATGGAGCACACAGTTCATCCATCCATCCATCTTCTACTGCTCATCTGTGTCGGGTCGCAGAGGCAATAGGTTCAGTAGAGAACCCGAGATAACCTTCTCTCCAGCAACACATTCCAGCTTGTTTTTGGGGGGACCCCGAGGCGTTCCCAGGCCAGAGAAGATACACCATCCCTCCGGCGACTTCTGGGTCTTTCCCGGGGCCTCCCACCAGTGGGACGTGTCCATACAACCTCTAAAGGGAGGCGTCCTAATCAGATGCCCAAACCAACTTAGATGTCTTCTTTTGATGTGGATGAGCAGCAGCTCTACTCCAAGCTCACTCCAGATGACAAAGCTCCTCACCCTATCTACAAGGCTGATCCTGGCCACTTTACGAAGGAAGCCCATTTCGGCCACTTGTATCCGGGATCTCGTTCTTTTTGTCATGGTCCAAACTTCACTGACATAAGTGAGGGTCAGAATCTAGACCAGTAAATCCAGAGCTTTGGCTTTCATCTTAGTTTTTCCTTCACCATGACTGACCAAAGCTACACTCTCCATCTTCCTCTCCATCGCACCATCATTTGTGAGAAAGACGTCCAGAAACTTGAACTCTTCTGTCTAAGGCAGTCTCCCCCATGACCTGGAGGGGACATTCCACCCAGTGTTATTTGAAAATTTAAGTAGTTCAAATATTGCAAGTCCTGAACCTTAGAGCCGACATGAACTCTATTTAATTGGACTTCAGTTGAACTTGTTTACTCTTTCTATGTAGTGCCCTGAGACAACTTCTGGTTTGATTTGGCACCAAACTGAATAAATCGGATTGAGCAGAGGCTGATTAGATGCTTGAATTATTGATAACTTGAGTAAAAATCAACTCCAAACTCCAAGAATCAACACTTGCAAATAAAATAGAGCAGAAAGAGGAATTCATTAAACTAACATTACCACTCAGCTGTGTTTGTTTAACTAGAAATAAACATGATCAATGAGCACTGACTGATATAAATAAGTGATGTACTACAAATATGTATACTTTCAAAAACAATTGCTACAATATTTGACAATTTTTTGTGACCAATTGGCCTGAACAAGTCATCATTGTGAAGGATGACTTCACATGCAACAGAGGTGACTTGGTCCTGTAATCGTCACCATTGTAGCTGTGTTACAACATTATTGTTTAAAGGGAAACATTGACTCCATCTCCTCTGCTGGTGCAGACTTGAAAGATTTGTAAGGACTGTGATGTCAGTGCACAATGAAGGCACATCAGGCATTGCTTGAAAGTTTCAACATAGTTTTCGAGCCATTAAGATTTTGTCAACACACACAGACTTGTATACAAAATGTAGTGTCAGCTATGCCACTGCATTTCACTTACAGGTCTGTAGTTTCACACTCAAGTCCAAAAGGTGGCGATAATTCAAACTGTCAGGTTGAGCAAATGATGGAGTGAGGTGTTTCATAAGAGCTACTTTTTAAATGGGTTGGTATAGGTGTAAGAGTATGCATTAGTCATGGTATGGTAGGTACCACAGTTTGGTATGTGTTTGATACATCAGGTGAAACAAACAGGGTTTTAACTTACTGCCAAACCCCCAGACTCACAGAGCTGATTTGTAACAAAACCTGCAGGTTTTCAAGACGCTTGTGACATCTAAATATGACATTTTTGTTTTTTGTTTTGATGTAGAAAGATTTGAATTGTATTTTCTATTCCTTTAATGTTTTGGCACTTTCCAAAAGCAATTGAAAAAAAAAATTACGGTATATTCTGTCTTGTAAATATTTGACTAACTTCTTATTTGTCTTATTACACTAACCAAATACTACACCTGTATTGTGACAATATGCCACAAATTCACATGTTGTTACACTCCATAGTTTTCGGTCTATGTTCTTGTTATGGACTTCAGCGTGTCTGTTTCCTCAGGAAAAGCACTTCTGCTTACATTTTGAACAGGCTTTTTTCTTTGAAAAAGTAACAGATTAAAAAATAACTACTGTATCCCAGATCTTAGTCAATGAGGTAATCCAAGTTGTTATTGACAAACAATTGTGTGTTTATTTGAGAGAAAATCCACCTTAGCCAAGGATGTTAGAAAATTTGAAGTCTTAATTTTAGGCTGAGTGTGCGTCCTTGCTTCTGTCTGGTCGTTTTGTTTTCCACTTCACTCTGGGAGAATCACTTTAATTCTCTGTGCGTCTCTCTGTCTGTTTCCCTCGGAGGCTCGAGGATTGACTCCACTGTCTAACGGTCCTTCAGCTGAAGTGCTCACTATAGTTAAACGAGAGTGAAACAGAGGGTGGGTTTGGGGAGGGAGGCACCCTTTCCCTTGTGGCTGTATAGTGTTTTAATTAGATTCTCTTTACGGGGTTGTATCCTTTGGCATCCTGGCTAACAAATGTACACATACAGAAACACACACAATCCCATAAATATAGACACAGCACCTTGTTACAGCTGTCAGCGTCAAGTGCTCCCCTGGGCATTTTTAGGAATGTTAAGGGTATAGTTAGGCTTCACTGATCAGTCCCGGGCCATAAACATCTGTGTGGTGCGTGTGTTTGTTTTAGTTTTGTGTGTGTGTGTGTGTGTGTGTGCGCCCACGTGTGTTACAACAAACATTTCCTGAAATAAATATCCTTGGTTGAGTAAAGTTTTTTTTCCCCTACTTTTTTGCAGTTAGACTAGGTGGAAAAAAGGAACAAGGAATTAAATAATAACTGGGAACAAACCAATAAGTTGAAATGATGAAAAAGGAAATAAAAAATAATGTATAAGCAACATATGTGTTTTTTTAATCAGTCTGTTCTTTGAAAGTCACAACAGTTTATTGGCTAGCTCACTGGTTTTTGACAGCAGGTGAAAATGTGTGTACATGCAATATCACATGAGAACTTAATGGTTTTTTTGTGTACTTTGTGTATTGTATTTGGGGCAGTGGTGGCGTAGTGGTTAGAGACGGTGGGCCTGTGATCGGAAGATCGCCGGTTCAAGCCCCGGTACCGACAACATCAAAAAATATGTGTGGAAAAAGGTGAAACACCCACACCTGCCTCTACCCTCATTCGCCCCACCCTGGGCCCCTGAGCAAGGCCCTTAACCCCCACTATCTGCTCCCTAAACAGGTCTCTCTTGAAAATGAGTTCTCGTGGCTCAATGAGACTACCTGTATAAATAAAGGGTAAATAAAAAAATAAAAATAAAAAATGTACAACTGGCTTATATTGCATAGTTGGCCTATACAGTGAGGAAAATAAGTATTTGAACACCCTGTGACTTTGCATGTTCTCCCACTTAGAAATCATGGAGGGGTCTGAAATTTTCATCTTAGGTGCATGTCCACTGTGAGAGACATAATCTAAAATATAAATAAAAAATCCAGAAATCACAATGTAAGATTTTTTTAAATAATTTATTTGTGTGTTACTGCTGCAAATAAGTATTTGAACACCTGCCAATGGGGAAAAAATCCATAAATACGTCGCTTTAGCCTATACGTCGCAGTGCATGTAAATTATGCCCAAAAGGAAAAAAAAAACGTGACTTATAGGCTGAAAAATACGCTACTCACAAAAAAAATACATGGGGGGAAAAAACATCAACTATTTACTGTTTTACCAAATGAAAAATCAAAAGTAAACACACACACACGCACGCACACACACACCGCACGCACGCACACATATTTAAGGTATTCAGATCGTTTTTTTCACCACCAGTTTTTCTTAAAAAAAATAAAATAAAATTGCAGTCCTATCTCCTCCCTCTATTTTCTTTCTTTCCTCTCTTTTCATTCCATTAAGCAGCCTGTGCAAGATCTAAAAGCTGTATTTCATAGCTGTCAGTCATATTTCTAAAAATGTTGTCTTTTCGTTTCACATGTTCTCCAGAATAAATGAGCTACCCATTTTCCATTCTCTCCATCTTACTTTGATTCAGACATCACACTCAACAGACCAGAACCAGAGAGAAAGAGGATTTATAGAGACAGACAGAATTAATGCTGTGAGTCATGATGTAGTCTGAGGATATGACCAACAAAGTGTTATCAACAAAGTGTATCAGAACTGTTGCCCATAGTGGGCTTTGTTCACTCGCACACATACAAGTTCAGCTATAACAATTAAAACACAGTCACATTTTAATGATCTGGACATCACATTCATAATCTTTCTAAACTGACAGTGTTGTGTCTAATTTATAAGCTTGTAAGAGCAGAAAGAGGACCTGGTCAGTGAATTAGTCCTGCCATCAAACCACTTGACAGATTCATTATCCACATGTTCCTGACCACCTTCGTCTGAGTGTGTCCTTTTCTGCTAAAAAAATAAGAGGCACTGTCATCTGTGGTTGAGCTGGAACAGCCACAATTGATAGCGGCTAAACAGCCTGGTGAGAGGTCGCACACCATAATCACTGCAAGTACAGCCTGCCTCTAAAATAAACAGTTCTCTGAGCCATTTTTCACTACAGGTGACATATGACAATATATGTGGGCTTTTCACTTGGTGGAAAAAAACCCTAAACTTCCATATAAAATCAGGAAACATAGCAAACCACGTGTGAAGCCACTAAAGGAAGTGGTGAAAGTCGCACTCAGAGTGTGGCTTTTATATGGGAGAAGTGCTGTATGTTTGCTACGACATGCACACATTTGACTAAAAGCCACAGTATAGCTCAGCGTGAGGCTCCAGCATTTTCGCTCCAAATACTTGACGTCTTTTGAGCAGAAGCAGGGCGGAGCGTTTACCTACGGGACAAATTGAGGTCACTGATTGGTCATTTGCTGACACACCTACTGAATTGATTGACAGGTTGGGTGGGAGAAAAAAGTCACGAGCTGCGCAGCGGTGTTCTGTGTTTATATGTTAATAAAAAGTTCTAAAAAATAAAATAAAAACAGGGAGCACTGGTCCAGCACACCAGAACACCAGGAAATCTGCAGAGCCTCGCGCAGCCACGTTGGACATGAGTTTAGTTCGCTCGTGACAAATTCATTAATTTCCTCATCATTTCAGTCATGGAGTCAACGGAGGAGGAAGCGATCACTTGACTTTTGGCAAAAAAAACAAAAGAAAAGTCCAGATCAGGGATGAAGAAGAGGAATTTTATACATTTGTGTCACATACAAAACAGTCCGGTGCCGGGCAGTTTATTGTGAGACAACGCGCTTGCGCTCGTAAAATTTGAGCTTGGCGCGTTCACGCCCGCGTTCAAATGCTTGTGCCGCGGCGTTCGCACGGCGTCGAGCGGCGTTCGGCCCAACGCAGAGCTATACTGGGGCCTTGATGGTACATCCAGACCGAACGCGATTTCAACGGCAAAAAAGCTCAACACGCACGCAAGTGGACGCACTTTGTGTCCAGACCAAAAAGCCAGAAGCGAAACTACCCAGAAAACTGCTGCGCAGGGTTGCCAGATAAAAATTAATTAATCATCTAGTACTGTTGCTTATTTTTTATTTTTTTTTACCCAAACTGTCATATTTGCTGCGTGAGGGTCTGATAAGATTAATAATGTGTTGAGTTTAGTGAACATTTGCACTGAAAAGGGGTAAAAATAAATAAATAAAAAAATAAAATTCATGTTTATCTGGCAACCCTGCTGCTGCGGGGGTGTGGGGGAGGAGCTTACCGGTGTACCGAGTCGTCAATGCACTCCGCGAGGTGAGGAGCTCTTTATTTCTGTCTCTGTGGAGCAGACTTGACTGGTTGTGAAGGAATTGTCGCGAACACACAGCTACAATGAGTTTCTCTTCCATATTCCATGACTCCGCGGGTTTTTTCTGTGTTCCACAAACAATACGTCACATGCGCAATGGTTTCCGCGTCACTGGTTTCCGCGTCACATAGGGACTCTCCCCCTGACCCCCTCTCTTCTCCCCCGACTCTCCCTGATTGGTTGACACACCAACCAATCGGGTAGAGTTTGAGCGGCGTTTGAAAGTTGAACGGCGAAATCTTCAGCATGTTGGAGGCGTGCTTTGGAGGTTGACGCGGGTTCACGTGCACGGAAATCGCTCTCCAGCACGCTCAACACGCACGCGACGTGACGCAAGACGCCAGGAGGCTGCTGGAGGTGCGTCCACCATAGACTTTGCATGTAAACTGGACGTTCCTGCAGTAGAAAACGCATTCGGTCTGAATTCACCATTACTGTTCTTGAGTGTTTGTATTCTAAAGACCAACACCTTTAGGACATTGCTTTTTACTGAACATGTGGACTTCTAATTAAAGAAGCTCCATGCAGAACTTCTACATCTCTTTTTTCTCTTTTACACACACATACACGCATGTGCACGTACACACACACACACACACACACACACACACACACACACACACACACACACACACACACACATACACATGCTTCAACACACACAGACACGGACCTGTCAATTAGGACCGTCAGTCAGTCTCCCTGTTGCCCAGAAGAGACTGTGCATGTTTGTGGCTGTTGATTTCACAGCAGTGTAGGTCTTTGTAGATTTGTAAATCAGACCATTAGAGCAGCATTATATCCCCAAAGAGAACTCTCACTGGGGGGTGTGAGGTGAAAGGGACGCACAACAAAAGCTCTCAGATATACAAACAGCCTCGTGTGGATATACACACAGCAGTGTTTCCCCTAGTTAACTTGCCATGGCGGGGTGCTCATCTCATCCATGATTTTTGTTGACAGGGGGACGAACACATGTCTAAGCACAGCTTGTATTAACGGTTTTTGAGTGAGGGCGGGGGGCGTTCAGCATGAGGGAAGAGGCAACGCGAATGCTGAGCCTGTATTTCGCACCGCTAGCTTAGCGCTATGTCCGTGCGGGGTGGTTGGGTGGGGGGGCAAGTTCGGTTTGGTAGGCGGGTTGCTCAGTTCTGTTGACGTGGTGGGGCACCCCGCTTGTATAATGGTAGGGGAAACACTGCACAGATACACTTAGCATTAATGTACAAGATTATCATCAACCATTGGTCAGTTTACAAAATTAACAGACCTGACAAAAAAAACTTGAGACTTCAGAAACTGAGCTAAGGAGTTTTTAATCACACAAGTATAGATTTTATGTACATTTTCAAGAGTGACAAAATGAGAAGGTAAGCCAAGTATTCAGGAGAATAGAAAAAAAAAGAGTTACACCTAAGGAGAGTTACAAAAGGGCAGGAAACAAACTGAAGTGCATTTGATATAATCACTACACTAATTAAATTGTTATCTCAGCTTGTGGCTATATTAGTTGATTATTTACGTGTGTGTGTTTAGGAAGAATATAATTTCACACTATTAATTACTGATCTTCAAAATAGCATACCAACCACATGCAGAGAAAGAGCTTTACTTGAAAGACAACTGCATATTCAATGTTTCAAGCTGGAAGAGATGCAAGCCTTAGATTTAAAAAAAAAATCTATACAACAGAAAACAAGACGTCCTAACTTTTAGTCCTAAAAGCAATTTTGATAGGATCTTACAGTTAGACACTGATATCTTCAGACATGTTTAGCTTTTATCTTAAATCTGCCCATTACATAATACATCATTGACATTATGGTTCCCACTTATATTTTGAAAGCTTTTATTTCTACAATCATTTGACAAAGGGAACATCACTTTGGATAATTCTAAAACTTGACAGGTTATCCCCCCCAAAAAAACAAAAAAAAAACAAACTCATTACAGGCTTTCACTTAAAGTAATCATACTGTTCTTATCATGTTCTGAGGTTTTGAGCTGAACCCGAGGTGCAGACAGACAAGGGAAGCTCAGGAATAAAATAAAATAAAATAATTTATTAAACCAAAAGGCTGACGTGGCAGAAAACTTACTTTGAACATGGGAACAAGGAGACACAGTGGGATAGAGAGCATGAACGGCTGTGGGGAGCACAGCATAATCCACAGACAACTAGGAAACACAGAGGCGCTGAATTTAAAGACACCAACGACAGGTGATGACAAACACCAGGGAAAAGACAATGCTGAGCAGATGGGAGCGGCAGGAGCTGGTGCTGACCACTTGGGAGAGGAGGGGGGACACTGGGGAAACATTCTCACAGTTCTGATGCTGTGAAGTATATCTTTGAAATGTGCTACATATTTATATAATTACTGAACAGATGATGGAAAGCACTGTTAATAAAGTTACACAATATATTTTCTTAAATGCCATGAAAGAAGCATTTCTTGAAGGAGTGAAACGTGTCTGTTGCAATGCATGCTAAAACTCAACAAAGAGTATGCAAAATCTGTTTTTGTTTAGAGTATACAATGGCATAATTCTACGCTATTAACCCTCCAAATATTTGGTCCATATGTGAAACAAATGACAGAGTTATAGATATTTCTGTGTTTGCTAGGTTTGATTAGCTGTAGGCCTGTCACAATAACACATTTTGCTGGGTGATTAATTGTCTCAGTAAATCATTGCAATAAATGATAATATTGTTTGAAATTTGACAATAATTAGTAATTGTCAAATTTAAGAAAAAATGTTAGTACATTTTTGTGTATTATAACTTTTTTTTACCACTGGATGGTTGTAATACGCCAAATTTACATTACATGCGTTCCGGCTCCGCCCCGCTCCGGTCCGACCTCCGTAGAAAATACGCACCCATTATAATCAATGACAGAATTTACACTGGCTCTAGTCTGCGCGGCGGCGGCGAGTGGCGGAGAGCGGACGGCAGTCCGTCAAAATTAGAAATATTTCTATTTCTGCCGGACACCGGAGCTGTGCCGGAGTCAACTTTTGAAGATTACGTCGCACCAACAGGAAAAGGAACGAGCACAACTTCCGTATTTACAAAATAAAATCACCACGGGCGGACTAATCCTAGCTCTATACGGATTTATTTGTACAAAAATGCTGTCAAACTATCATTTATGACTACGCCTACAAACGCAATACAAGAAATAAATAAATAAAAAAGTATTTTATTCTGAAATGTAATACATCACTTCCTGTTGCTCAAACCATGTCCTGTCGCTCATTTACGAGAGAAGATCAAGGCAGAAGTCTCTACTGTTGTTCTCCTTCTTCTGGTGAATCCAGACCGAATGCGTTTTCTACTGCAGGAACGTCCAGTTTACATGCAAAGTCTATGGTGGACGCACCTCCAGCAGCCTCCTGGCGTCTTGCGTCACGTCGCGTGCGTGTTGAGCGTGCTGGAGAGCGATTTCCGTGCACGTGAACCCGCGTCAACCTCCAAAGCACGCCTCCAACATGCTGAAGATTTCGCCGTTCAACTTTCAAACGCCGCTCAAACTCTACCCGATTGGTTGGTGTGTCAACCAATCAGGGAGAGTCGGGGGAGAAGAGAGGGGGTCAGGGGGAGAGTCCCTATGTGACGCGGAAACCAGTGACGCGGAAACCATTGCGCATGTGACGTATTGTTTGTGGAACACAGAAAAAACCCGCGGAGTCATGGAATATGGAAGAGAAACTCATTGTAGCTGTGTGTTCGCGACAATTCCTTCACAACCAGTCAAGTCTGCTCCACAGAGACAGAAATAAAGAGCTCCTCACCTCGCGGAGTGCATTGACGACTCGGTACACCGGTAAGCTCCTCCCCCACACCCCCGCAGCAGCAGGGTTGCCAGATAAACATGAATTTTATTTATTTATTTATTTATTTTTACCCCTTTTCAGTGCAAATGTTCACTAAACTCAACACATTATTAATCTTATCAGACCCTCACGCAGCAAATATGACAGTTTGGGTAAAAAAAAATAAAAAATAAGCAACAGTACTAGATGATTAATTAATTTTTATCTGGCAACCCTGCGCAGCAGTTTTCTGGGTAGTTTCGCTTCTGGCTTTTTGGTCTGGACACAAAGTGCGTCCACTTGCGTGCGTGTTGAGCTTTTTTGCAGTTGAAATCGCGTTCGGTCTGGATGTACCATTCCACCGAATGAATTGTTTTGTTCTGACTTACTTATTTATCACTTGATTTATCGCGCGATCTCGCAATTCCCGCGCATGCGTCTCGGAGCAGCGCATCCATGCGGACCTGAGCGGAGCGGAGGCAGTGGAAATTGGACTCGCTCAGCTGCGACCTGCGGAGCGGGGCGGAGCCGGACCACATGTAGTGTAAATTTGGCGTAAGACTGAACTGAAGAATATATAGTGAGGGAGCGAGCAGCATGTCTCTTTAAGCAAAATGGGAGGGAGGCCCCTTGACGTGACATGGGCTAGTAATAATAATAATAATAATATAATAAACTTTATTTGTATAGCACCTTCCTACAATGCCTTGCATTGACCAAGGTGCTTAAAGCCCTCGTTATAGTCGCGCTTTGGTCCGCAGGCTGGAGCGCGCGCACTGCGGGCGCACTGAGCCGTGCGGCTCCATGCGTTTAGAGTTTTGCCGCTTTGTTTATAGTTGACGCACGGCGGCGCATGGCAAAGTGCTGTTTTTGAGCCCAGTCCATGGCGTCAACGGCAAAAGTCAACGGCGCGGCGCGTGCACTAGCCTTGCAGAGTTTCAAAAATTTGGAGGTGCGCGATACGCGCCAAGACGACGCGCGGGGCCTACGCGCAGGGGCGGGACTGCGATATTGCGTCACTTTTGGCTCGCGCACCCTTGCGCGCTGCGCGACGCGTCAAATATAAATCTAGCTTTACAGGATAGAAAAGATAAAAACAGTTACAATAAATCAGTGAAAATAAAAAAACAGCAGTAATAAAAGGAGGCAGTGGAAATAAAAATACTAAATACTAAAATACCAAAAGTAATAAAAGTTACAGACTGAAAGCTTTTTTAAACAAGTGGGTCTTTAGTCTGGTTTTGAACAGAGTCAGATCAGAGGTGGCATGTAGCTCAAGGGGGAGACTATTCCAGGCTTTTGGGCCGGCAACAGAAAAGGACCGGTCTCCCCATTGTTTGTACCTTGAGCGAGGCACCTCCAGCAGGTGTTGACTGGCAGATCGTAAAGCTCTGCCGGGCTGATGGACTTTCAAAAGTTCTGAGATGTAGAGAGGTGCAAGTCCATTCAGAGCTTTGAAAACAAACAGCAGCAGCTTGAACTGTATCCTGAACTGAACCGGGAGCCAGTGTAAAGAGGACAGGACAGGAGTGATGTGTTCATATTTTTGTGTGTTGGTCAAAAAGCGGGCGGCTTTCTCTCGTTCCTGTTTTATTTTTATTTTTTGGTTTTCAAAATGGCAGACGCTCGGTGTGGTTTGAGCTCTTTAGCATAGCATTTGTCACACAAGGCTTTTAATAAAAAATCAGTAAACAAGTTCTCAGCTTCTTTTTGCAGAGAAAAACAACTTTTTAGAAAAATGCATGGGTTTGAACCATGGATTTTGGAGCTTTGACAAGACAGAGGTTTTTTCAATGAGGTCGGCCTGTTAGCTTAGCTTGTAGCTTAGCTTCTCAGCTTAGCTGCCTTTAACGATCCAAAATTGCAATTTTGGATCGTTAAAACAGATTTTAAAGAGAAAGGGAGCCATTGAAGCGCACTAGAGATGAGCCTTTTGTCATCCAGTGTCCAGTAGAAAAAGAGAGACAAAAAAACAATAAAGCCAATAAATGAAGATGAAGTTGATAATTTCCATTTATCATGCGATTAATTGATTTATTGTTTATCGTGACAGGCCTAGCAGCCATCTTGATCCAGATTGAGACATTCATCCAATCATTTCTTTCTGAGAGTTTCATTAAAGTCCATCTACTGGCTAATGATATTATGTTAGGCTGCCTTCAGGCCCAGGCCTCCCTTGCAAAAGAGATCTGTGATCTCAATGGGATTTGCCTCGTTAAATGAAGCTTATTTATTAATTTTCGGACAGCCAGTGACACAAACAGGCAATTTCTTAATTGTGCACTATCCATGGCAGCAAGATAAAATAGAATTGAAAGATGTTTAAATATTTTCCAGTTGGTCTTCAATGGTTGCAATTGTACACAATAACAATTTTCTTAGTAAAACGGATTCAGCCGAATACAAAAACAAAATGGTAGGCAGTCATTTTCTCAAGTGCTGTACACTCTGATGTATCCGAACAGGACACAAACACAGAGGTGTAATCAGGAGAGTCAACAAGATGAGACCTTGATGAAGGAGTGGCAGAAGAGAATTGAAGCTCTAAGTGGATAACTGCATTGTGAATTAACCTTACTCCCTTTCATAACCTCAATCACTCCCTTCATGTGTGTAAAGGGTGTGGGGTTCTGAGCTTGATTACCCTGGCCTGATGATTGGAAGAGACGGCCTGTCTGAGTTTGATTATGTCTCTTGTTGGAGCCTCTCCTGGTGTCTGCCATTTGACCTCACTATTTCATTTTTTTCCTCTTTTTTTCCTCATTTCACAAAGCAGGGTTTTTTGCCCTGTGACACTGAGAAGTCAGAGAGCAGCAGCTGAGGAGCAGACTGCTGACATGAGCAAATCCAGAAACACAAATACAAACTGTCATATGTCATTTAGCAAAGTAGACATGAAAAAGGAAAGAAGACATGAGAAAAAACAGACTTTTCAAATAACATATGCCACAGATCTGACAAGTTTTTTTTACACTTTTTTTGGGTGGCTGCGGTTGAGTGGTTAGAGGAGTCCTCCAATGCAAGATTTGGAATTGGAGAGGCTCCAACAAGGTAGGCGGGAGAGTATGCTGGCGTGACGGTCGCGTTTGTTCGCCGCTTCTCCGCGCTAAGGAGTTATTTTATTTTATTTTACTAGACACCTTTTCTTTTTGAACATTTATCTAGACCTTTTCTGTTCAGTGGTTTTTTTAATTAAGGACTCTACGGACAGCTGTCATGTCTGACTGCGCTGTGGCTCTGCTAACGTCGCACGTTGCCGGTCAAAGCAGATGGCCGCTTGTCCTGAGCCTGGGTCTGCTGGAGGTTTCTTCCTTTTAAAGGGAGTTTTTCCTTTCCGATGTTGCCGCTGTGCTTGCTCAGGATGAGAGACTATAGCCAGGCCAAGATTTGACTTGTCTGCTCGATTCCTTGAATGGATAGCTTTACTAATCAGTGTTTTGGCGGGTGGGTACGCTGGCGTGTTGTCGTGTCGTCACCGCTTCTCCACGCAAAAATAAATTATTGTTTCACTTACCTACTGCCTTTGTCAACCTCGATCCCGTGTCATCTGGACTGTTCTGGATTTTCCCCTGTGCTCCTTTTCGGGGTATGCTCATTCAAGTTACATCTCACTGTTTCTTGGTTATTTTCTTCGGAGCCGTGGGTCTGCTGTTGCGGCTAGCTCTGAGCTAGCTCCGTCTCATAGTTGCTTGAATCTTAACATCTTCTGTTTCTACCACCTAACAACTGGGACTTTTTGCGTAGACCTCGTTACATCCATAGAAGCTCTCGGAAGAAATTTGCTTACTCTCGGCAACTGGGTCGGACTCTTATTTTTTTTCTGCTTGGTCCACGCGACGTGTCGCACCTCGATTACGTCATCAGAATGCTGCGTCTGTGGTCTCTTGTAGTCCACAGCACACAAAGTGGCAAGGAGAACGTGGAGTGGACCTCAGTTTGCTTAAATCGGTTCTACAGGCATCCAGTCGCTAGTCCAACTAGTATTAAAATAAAACTTTTCAATGTACAATCACTATCCAACAATCTTTTAAACACTATCCACCTTTCTGATCTTAGTTGATATTATTATTTGATTTTATTTGATTTTATCACTTGTTTTATTTTTTGTTCTTTGATCTTTGTTGCACTTTGTAGCACTTTGAGATTTTTATTAATTGAAAAGTGCGTTATGAATTGAATTAATTATTATTATTATTATTATTATTATTATTATTATTATTATTATTATTATTATTATTATTATTAGTATTATTATTATTATAAGATTTGGGGGTTTGATTCCACCAGCAGTCACATGCCAAAGTGTCCCTGGGCAAGACACTGAACCCCCCATTATCTCCGATGTGTGTCCCATCGGTGTATGAATGTGATAAAGCACTGATTATTTTTTATATAGATCTAGTAGAGTGCTGTATGAATGGGTAAACGAGGGCACATATTGTAGTGTAAGGCACTTTGAGTATCTTGATAAAATAGAAAGGTGCTATACAAATACAGTCCATTTACCATTTTGAAAAGCTTGAAAAAAAAAAATCACGGTTTGACATTTTTTTGGAACACTGTGATGAATTAATATTAATCTGTGCACACAATAACATTTGTGTCATCATTTCTGCTTATGCATGAGTCTTTAAGCCATTTGTTTGATTTCTCCACTTGTATCCCTTCCAGTCCAGATGTTTCTTTTCCACATCACTGCCTCTTAAACGAGAGTGCTCTGGTTCTTCCGTGCACGTGCGGACCTGCAAGTGTGTCTTAGCTACTGTGTGTCTGTGTGCATCTTTGCTTCAGGTCCCATCCCAGTTGCTCTGCTGCACGTCTAATTGGAAGTATTTTAGTCACTCTGGAGAGAAAGAGAGAGTGTGTGTGCATGTGTGTGGGGTTTTGTGACTTGGAATGTGCGTGGGGTGTGTGGTTTTGTGCGTCACAGTGTCACAGACCTCGACACCTGCCAGCCCTCAGTTAAAAGCTTAAAAGCAGGATCAGAGAATCACCTGTATCCGTGTGTGCTGTTAGGTTGTTTCCAGTGCTTCCAGTGCTGCAGCTCTCATTATGTGCTCGGTCTGTTTTGCATTTTGCTTTATCATGCTTTGGTAAGCTTCATGGAACACCACAAAAACTGCTTTGGCCAACATGGCAGCGTAATGATCCATACCACAACCAATCTGCCTTCAAGTGCTCTTTGTGAGTTTACAGTCTGCACCTTTTTTTGGGTTGGACAGGGAATTTGTTCCAATTCATTTTTTTCTTCTTCAAAACCACAGATAAATCCAGATTGACGTGAAATCAAGTCACTCTTTCATTTTCTAGCTGGTGATGGCTAGAAAAAACAAAATAAAGGCCAACTTGGAGGCTGTGCAGCCACCAACCATACTGTCTGATACAAGCGCAGCGCAGGTGTATCCACTGAACAGTGACACCTCCCCACCCCATCTCTCTCTCGTAGGACTGCAATAAATTAATTACCAGCAGAAAATGTGGCAATATTTCTAAGCAGCTGCCTGTATTCCTTATTTAACATCAAGGCAAAAAGGATTCATTGATTTTTAAAGACTCGCTCCAACTTTGTTAGACTTGCCTTCTGTTTGCCAAAAGGGGCCTTCATGAATAGAGGGTTTTTAGTGTCTATCTAGAAGTGTAGATTTTATGGATGATTACATTAAAATATAAAATGAAGATGTAACAATTATATAAATTACATAACATTTTCTTCATGCGTGGTGCTCTGCGTAATGTTTTTGATGTAGCTCTAACAAGAGCAATGCAAGTACAAAAACGACAGCCTCTTGGTGTTGATCTGGGATTCGTTCTAGTCTTACTCATATTCAGATTGTTGCTGACGCATTCTATCTAAACTCACCAGGTGTCTCATCTGCAGAGGAGTTTGGGTGGGAACAGGCAGCTTTCAGGTTATTGTGGTCCCTTTTTTGCTTTTGGTTAAAGCACCTGCTACAAAAAAACTAATTTAAATAGGTTTCTTTGAAAATAATGTGGAGACAAAAGAAGACACATGGGCTTCAGCCACTGCAGTGTGTTCATGCTTATTTACCAAATAGCGCAACATTTTTGCACAGCAGCTCTCATTTTGTGACCATCTGTGATTACGTTTAGATATTGGGATATTGGGACCCCGTGTACATAATCTCGTTTTCATCACATGTACCACATGCAGTGCAAATGACAATAAAGACTCTCTGACTCTGACTCTCTGACTCTGATATTGTATAGAGACATGTACAAGAAAAGCCTCAGTTTTGCTCCTCTGGATGATTTTTATTTCTTTCATTTAATGCTCGTTGAATAATAATGCTTGGTATCCACGAGTCTCATTAATTTACTCAAGTTTAAATAAAATATTAGGTTTTTCAAATGATGTCACAGCAGACAAAATGTGTAGCCTATGCACTGTGAATTCTAAAACTGATCATTGCTGCAGCTCATTCAGTGTGTTCTTTATAAAATAGACACCTTCCAGCCAAATACTAAAACACAAATTGTGCGGTCAGTAATAATGTTTGTGGGGACAGACAACAGTGTTTGAGCTCGTCAGCCAAGTCCTTCTGCCCTCTAAGAGGGAGTGTAAGCTGGGAAGCCCGACAAGCGCTTTGTTTCTCTCAGACGGAGAGAAATTAGTCAGCTCTAACAAAAGGTTCCACTATCACTGCCATGATTAAATTGTCTCAACCAATATTTCAGCAAACGTTCAGATGAGAATGAGCATTTTAGCTTCTCTCCACTGGCAACCTGTAAAATCTATATTTGTATTCAAAATGTGCATCTCCACACATGAATGATCTGATATTGTATTTTAAAAACCTCATCCCAACAGAGCACTTTGCTTTCTGTTTTACTGGTTGACTTCTGTTTCCTAAAGTATTTAAAAGTAGAGCAGTACTCAAAGGCTTCAGCTATTGGGCTCTTGTGGAACCAGATCCAAGTTTGGTTTAGTGAGACTTGACACCTCAGAGAGTATGCAGTTTCATTTTGATAATATCATGTTCTGACATGGCAGCAAAACTTACACAATGTAGTGATCACGAGAAAACTCGGGGAAAAGAGCATGAATGGCATTGGGAAGCACAATACACGGACAACCAGGAAACACAACTTAACTTAAAAGGACACCAACGAGACAATATGATGAACAACTGGAGTGTTTGGATTGTGAATAGGTGAAGCAGGAGCTGACAACATGAAGGAAAAAAATCACTGGGGAAGGCAGGAAACACAATACATAAACAAGAATCTAAAGAATAAACAAAACAGAACACAGATTCTCGCAGATAAAGCTTTTAGTTAGAATTGCTTAGATCAACACTGTTCTCCCATTGGCTGAGGAAGCCAAATTATGTATCTATTTTTATATCTTGTTTTAAAGGAACCAATTGTTTTGTTGGTGTTTTGAAATTTTGTTTATATCTTTAGTAATAGTTGTTCATGTTTTCTAAAATGGTAGTAATAATTTGATTGTGTAGTTTGTTAGGTACTGATAGTTAGTTCAAATTTCTTTTATTATCATTCACATCACATGTGGTACATGAGGTGGAACAAAACTGTGTACTCAAAGTCCCAGTTACACCCCAAAAAAGTAAAAAATATAAAGTGTAAAAAGAAACCGTATACTGTATAAGGATCTAAGATATACGGAAAACAAATGCTAAACATCTAAGATATACACTGAACACTAATAATGTAAATCATTAAAACGCCAGTCCGAACATGAATACAGCATCAGCCACATGGATACCCAGAGATCAGCAGCATGGATAATCAGCAGCACAGATAAGTCACATACCACCAATTAAAGTAGCATTAGTGATTTTCCTGGTTAGGGATTTTTGAGTCTAACGGCTTCAGGGTAGAAGCTGTTGGTTCTACACTTAATGCTCCACAACCTATAATCTTCAAGCCGGTAAGATGTACCATATTTTTCTGCCAAGTAGAAAGTAGTTTTTCTTCTTCACTTTCATGTAACTGCCATGAATTGTCAGAATTGGGAATTTGATTAAATTAGGTAACAATTTTGATGAAATGCTTCAGTTTCTATTTTTTAACATCAGTTTATAAGAAAAAAACGGTGCTGAATTTAATCTGGATTGTTTTCAAAGAAACAAATTAAATTATATTGAATTGGACTGTGATAAATGAGACCTTTCTGCTTGTTATGTATAGCACCCAATTATAAATGTTGATGTGAATTGGTGCTTTAGAACTAGTTATAGTTATAATTAATGAAACTAGACTTGTTCATCTTTCTCTAATGCACCGTAGCAAATACATGGTCTCTTTGTAGACTGCTGCTAATTTTCTGTATCCCATCATGCATTGATGTTTCATGGAAAACATTATCAAAGAGCTGTCCAGTAGCTAGTTAAAGCACAGATAAACAGTCTGAATATCACTTTAGCCCAAAAACTTGTATTAATTGGAAAAAATGTCTGAAATAGTGGAACAGAATTCCAAATACATTTTTTACATGTGTCTATTACAAATATACTGTACATCAGATATTGGAAAAACCTAACATCTACACATATAGATAACTTTCAAATATAAATGTATATGCCGTTTACCCATTAATTTAAAGTCTTAGCATGTTCACATATCACATATACCGTATTTTCTGGATTATTGGTCGCACCGGAATATAGGTCACAGTGTCCAATTATTGCCAAAAAATTGGAAAAATCCATAAAAAGGTTGCACCGGAATATAGGTCGCACCTACGTCACCGCCGACGTAACGCGTCATCCACTGCTGACGCGCCGCGTGACCGCTGAGTCAACCCGGCAATATGGACCGAGTGTTTAGCTCTGTTGCTAATGTCTGCCAGAAGCTAACAGAAGCTAAACACGAGACGAGTCCGCCTCTCAGAAAACACGAATTAAAAAAATCGAATTTTATGTCAAATGTTTTTTCCAGGACATAGTTAAGTACATTAGAGCCTTATAATTACTCTGTAAGCAGAAATAAATATACTTATACTATATACCTATTGGTTTCGAAGCAATTTATAACATAAAGAGAAGCTAACAGAAGCTAACACGAGACGAGTCCGCCTCTCAGAAAACACGAATAAAAAATCGAATTTTATGTCAAATGTTTTCTATAGACCATCGTTACGTACATTAATGTCTTATAATTTAAACTCTGTAAGCAGAAAAAATATACACCGAGTGGTTTAGAAGTTTTTGATAAGCAAACTGAAGTAAACTGAAATAAAAAATGAAAAGACACGGGAAGTCCGCCTCTCAGAATACGAATAAAAAATCAAATTTTATGTCAAATGTTTTCTATAGACCATCGTTACGTACATTAATGTCTTATAATTTAAACTCTGTAAGCAGAAAAAATATACACCGAGTGGTTTTGAAGCTATTTCTAACATACCGGTAAACAGAATAACAGCCACAAGCTAACAAAAAGCTAAGCTAAAAGATCGTTTTTTATTTATTTATCTCAAACATCTAATAAAGCTACCGGTACTCACTTGTAAACGTCCACACTGTGATTCCATTCTGTAAGTTTCAGAAAAATCCGCTGAGTGGTTCTTGACTTATCTTGCAAAAAACCCAGCTAAGAAACACAGAGCTAACAACTTCATCCAGGCCAGCAGGCACACAGTCAGTCCGAGCACAGGAGCTGTTTTTGGGACACCTGACTGGAAACCATACGGTCTTCTTCTTCTTCTTCGGTCGGTGTACTCTGGAAGTGGTACTGCACAGCGCCACAGCGCTCCTAGTGGCCGAAAGTGGTACTGCACAATTTTTATGTCAAAGTGAAACAGGCTGATATCTGAGTCAAAAATTGATCTAAAAATATGGAAAAAAATCCATAAATAGGTCGCATCGGATTATAGGTCGCAGGCCTTGAAAAAACCATAAAAAGTTGTGACCTATAATCCAAAATTTACAG
>JBBPBX010010007.1:0-11370 GCA_038048925.1 Garcialebias charrua
ACGTGAAAATGATGGGTTAAAAGTCCAACTGAATAGTTGTAAAATAGAGCGTGCATCAGCAATGAACAAACTCTTTGAAGAAGAGAGAAAATGTTTGGGTCTCATGAGTAAACACCTTGAGAACTCACCGCCTCCGCTGCCTCCTCCCATACCTGATGACCTACTCCCTCCTCCACCGCCCCCGCCCATGCCAGATGCACTACTCCCTCCAACACCACCGCGCCGTCCCTTAGGGCCTCTAAAACCGACAATCCCACCGGATGCACCGGTGGGTGGATCTGATAATAACCCACAAATACCTCTATCAATGGCTGAACTACGGAATATGGCGAAAAGCATTCAAACCTTCGCCCCTGGCCCAATGGGCTCACACGAAACCAAGATCTATCTCGAGGACCTTGATTTCCAGCTTCAACGTTTCCCAGAAGCTACAGATGATGATAGAATCTGTCTGTTAAGGTTAACATCGGACAGGACGGTGCATGCTTTTATGAAGCGTCAACGAGAAGCAGTGATGAAAGACTACAGTCTTCTCTGTGCTGCGCTGATAAGGGAGTTTTCTCCTTGCACGGGGCCCGATGGCATCATAACAGCAGCTAACATCAAGCAAGGTAGGAATGAACACCCAAGGTCATATTATGACCGAATATTCCGTGCCTATTTCGGGGACAGATGCGAACCTGAAATGGAGGAGGAGGTAGGGTTTAAGTATATTTTCAGCCAAAACCTCTGCCCTGACATAAGAGAGAAAGTACATGTCAGCGCAAACTATAAACGGAGGTCCATCGAAGACATAAGAGAGTGCGCGATAGATGTTTTTACAGGTCGCACACCAAACAAAACACCCTTTGAAGTGTGTCCTGGTGAAAAGGTCAAATACCAAACGCTAGACCTTGAAGGAGCAAGAGCGCCAGCTCACTCTTTTAAGGAAGCCGAGAATAAGCAAAATTTCCAACCTGACAGACCGCAAAATGAAGGTGTCCGCTGGAACAAAGACCAAAAGGGGTCCAGAGACCCCAAGTGGTACAGGCCGCATCAAGAGGAAGAGCCCCATCAAAAAAGGAAGGCTTTCCAAAAGAAAAAGAAATATGGGTCCCAAGGAGACTCATATGAAAGAGGGTGGTCCCAGAGAGGACCCCCGAGCAATGCGCCAGCTCCTGCACCTCAAACTGAACAGTCTGGGGCGAGGAAAAACCCACAGAAGTTCCAGAAAAAAGGCCCTAAACCTCTGTCTTCAGAAGAGATGGAGAACATACGTCGGTTGTTAGAAAGTTTGAAAAAAACAAACAAGGAAAACAAACCTGGTGTGATGTGTAGCACTATCATTGATAGTGACTCAGAACACACAAATAACAGCAATGCCACGATTGCTGACAGTCACCAAGATACTGATGGTCAGGATGCTGACAATCAGGGTATAGACAGTCAACAAGATGTTGACTGTAAACATGACGTCATTGTTACAGAGTCCGAGAGCCCCTCATCAGAAAAAGGGGGGGAAAGCGCACTCACCAAAGACAATGACTCGTCACAGACCGATCACTCAGACCCATGTGTGACTGCACTACCAGTACAGGTGAATGAAATTCACACAGACAATGGTAGACGTAACACACGTCGGAAAAAACCTGATAGGTTCCTGTGTAACATTATCAGGAAGGGGCCCGCTAAGAAGGCTTACCTGTCAATCACTTTAGAAGGGGTCCTCACAGAAGAGGCCCTCCTGGATGGTGGGGCTGACATAACCATTATGTCTCCCACACTGTTGAAGGAGCTAAGGATAGCCGCTAGCGGGGTTGACAGGGAAATACCCCTCAAAGAATGTGCTGTAGTACTACAGGGACTCTCAGAGACGAGTACAACCCTTACAGCTATAGCCATGGTTCATATGCAGATTGGTGAAATGACGCTATACCACCCGGTACACGTGTCCACCGTTGACTCATTCCCATTTTTGGTGGGCCAAGACTTTATAAACCGCTTTGACGCGATTATAGATTATGGCGATCAAACAATGTGGACCAGAGTGAGCCAACCACTGCCGATCGATATGCCTACACATGGTGACACTGACTGTTTTACAGCAGGTACCGCGGAAGGCACAAAGGGGTCCTCCAACGAGAGCACAATCCCGGTAAGTGAACCTTCAGCAACAGGTGAGGCAGAAAAGGCCCAACAAGAGAGCCTCCTCTGCGAGCTGAAACAGTCAGCACTCACTGAACACTACCTACCGCAGGTAGTCAAAGGTGTTGAGATCCAAGGATCCCACACCGATGATGCTGTTTTGTCTCCTTGGACGGAGAAATCAGCGATCAGCCAAGCTTTCTATGGAACCTTGGTTAAAAAACAGTTGGGTCTAGAAATGAACAAAAAGGCTTTCCGCTTTTCGTTGGACCCCAACGATAAACAGGTAATGACCGCAAAAGGGATCATTGACCTGAAACTGATCTGGAACCAACGAGTACTGGATCACCCGTTCCTCGTGGTCCCGAACTTACCACATGCAACCTACATAGGCTCCGACATTTTGGTAAGGTTAGGTGTCCGAGTGGACATCAACAACAATGTACTGTGGTCACTAGACACAGCCACAAAGGACTCTCCTGTGCTAACAACAGAGAACCTTAGGGCTGGACAGACCATACCAGAGGTCTGCCAGGTTGCTGTCAGCCATAACACTGTGGTACCACCTCAGGTTATGAACAAGCCGGTGATGATTCACATCATGAAAGGACAAGCTGTTAGCACAAAACAGGCATACTTTCAACCATCTCCTATGTTTTTCAACTTAGGACTGTCCATGGAGGCCACATGCCAAGTGACCCTCGACTGCAGAACCACGACTGTTGCTGTGTGCAACACAAGCACAGAAGAGGTACTGATCCCAAAAAACACACAGCTAGGATGGTTGATCTCTACTGATTTTCATGATTTTGAGCTAAGCATTCCATTTCTGGGAGGACTCCCAGAGAACTTGATCCCATATCAACACACGGGGCAAGTCTTGTTCACGAAACCAACACAGGCCATAGCTCTTTTCTCCCCCACTGATTCCGACCATGACACTGTCCGCCGGTTCGGTTTCAACAAAGGAGTCAGTCTATGCCCCCAAACTTACAGTGCACTACCTGTTGACAGGTTTTACGACACTGAAGGGGACTCACTGGAGCTCCCCAAAGAACAAGAACCCCTCTCAGTTGCTTCACAGATTGACCAGGTGGTCGCCCAAGCCGACGCCCTGAAAACTGATGAAGAAAGGGACAAACTTCGCAAAGTTCTTCTAAAATATGAGAAATCATTCTCAACTGACTCGATGGATTGTGGGTTGACCACGCTCCATACAGTGAGCATCCCAACCCCGCCTAATGCTCCCCCTGCATTTGTCAGACAGTACAAGATTCCTCTGGCAGCACATCAACCTGTCAGAGAAATCATTAATGACCTGTTAGAAAAAGGTATCATCCGATACTGTAACAGCACTTACTCTGCGCCTTTATGGCCGGTGTTAAAACCTAATGGTAAGTGGAGACTCACTATAGACTACCGAAAGCTAAACAAACAAGTTCCCTTATCCAGATGGCCTATGACGCAACTCCAACAGGAACTGCCCAAGGTCACCAATGGTAAGTACTTCTCGACTCTCGACGTCGCCTCTGGTTTTTGGACCATCCCTGTGCGCGCCGAGGACCAGTACAAACTAGCTTTCACTTTTGGTGGCCGTCAGTACACCTTTAACAGGTGTCCCTTTGGCTACGCTAACTCACCTGCAGAGTTCAACATTTTCTTGAACAAAGCATGTCCAGACGCCCACGAGCGTGGGACACTGATCTACGTGGACGATGTCCTTTTGAGGCAGCCAACACTGGACTCACATTTGGCTGAGATCGACCACGTTCTGAATCAGCTGACAACTGCTGGTGCTAAGATATCACTGTCAAAATGCCAATGGTGCAGAACCAAAGTGGACTACGTTGGCCTACTTGTAGGTCCTGACGGAGTACAACCACAGCTGACTCGCACCCAAGGCCTCGACAATCTCAAAGTCCCCACCAATCTCAAAGAACTACAAAGTTTTCTGGGCGTGTGTAACTACTCGAACCAGTTCATCGAAAACTATGCGGACCTTGCGAAACCACTGACTGAACTCCTTAAAAAAGACGTACCATTTGTTTGGACTGACAAACAGCAACAGGCAATGGACGCTCTTATAAACAGGATCAAGTCAGCCCCTTGTTTAGTCTACCCAGACTACAACAAAGAGTTTTACTTGGAAGTGGGCTTCTCAGCTCATTGCATAAGTGCAGGTCTGTACCAGATACACGACAGAGACAAACGTGTAGTAGCCTATGCCAGCAAAACGATGGCAGGCCCCGAGTTGAGATTCTCAGACTGTGAGAAAGCTTTACTGACCACAGTGTGGGCAGTTAAACATTTCTCCAGCTACATTGGTGGACAGAAAATCATTGTGGAAACACAACACCAGCCAGTGACCTTTCTTAACAGTGAACGCATCAGAGATGGTGTGGTGACAAACTCACGTGTTGCAACGTGGCTCATGGCGCTTCAAAGTTTTAACCTAGACATACGTTATGGTCAAAACAAGAAGTCACATCTGGGGACGGACTTGGCAATCTGCCAGAAGTGTACACAAGATGTACCAGCCACCCAGCCGCCGGTTGAGGTAAAACCCCCAGTAACTGAAGACCCGAATCACCACTTCTTTGATGACAATATCTGCAAAGATATGACAACGTTGTACGTGGATGGATCTTCATTCCTCCGCGACAAGATCTGCAGAGCAGGTGTTGGAGGGGTCCTCCTCCAAGACCAAGAGCAGATAACTTTCAGCTACAAATTAGGCTCTCAGACTTCTCAGTATGCTGAGATTGCAGGAATCCTAATAGCTCTCCAGATGGTAGTAGAACGCTCCATCAAGACGCTAGTCATCTGCACTGACTCTAACTATGCTCGTTTGAGTTTCGCTTGTCACCTCGCTGTGTGGAAACAGAACGGTTTCCTAACAAGCGACAGAAAAGTGGTCAAACACAAAGAGCTTTTCATAGCGTGTGATCACTTGGTGACATCACATGACTTACAGATCTACTGGAAGAAAGTTCCGGGGCATTCTAGAGTCCCAGGCGATGACAAGCATTACAATGACATTGCAGATTCCTTAGCCAAAGAAGGAGCCGACGAAGGTCCTCTATGGTCCTTCGACTCCTCCTGGTTGATCGAGACTCTGTCAACACAGCCTTCTGTTGAGTTATGGCAGTCACACGTGCACAGGCCGCAGCCAGACCTGCTGACAACGCAGTCTCTGTACGACCTGCACTGACTGACCCAGACATCATCCAACTACAGAAGTCGGATCCTGCTATCAACTCCATGATACTGTACCTGACTGATCCGAACAAAAATAGTCCGTCTAAAGACGACCTGGATTCCGATCCAGACCTTAAGGTCCTCTATCAGCTGCGCAAACAGCTAAAACTAATCAAGGGCATCTTAACTTTCGCTCATGGACCAACGTCCTCACCTGTGTTCGTGGTTCCCCATGACCAAAGGGGGGTGATGTTAGTTCATGCCCATGATCTCCCGTCCGCAGGACACAAAGGAGATAAAGCCACGCTGACGGCATTAAAACAAATTGCCTATTGGCCTGGAATGAAGAAGGATGTCAAGGACTACATTGAAGGGTGCGTGGTCTGTGGCCAGTTTCAGCCAACCAGACCACTTCACAGAGCACCACTGCAAAGCAGAGGCATTGCATTCCCATGGTCTGACCTCCAGATCGACTGGGTTGGACCACTCACTAAGAGCTCTAGAGGAAATAAATATTTTCTCACGGTAACCTGTGCATTCACCAAATGGGTAGAATGCCTACCAGCTCCTAACGACACAGCACAAACCACTGCTATGTTGTTAATGAATCATATATTCTCAAGGTTTGGACTTCCCCTTCGGGTGAACTCAGACCAAGGTACACACTTCACAGGTGAAGTGATGAAAGAACTGTGGAAGACGCTAGGCGTCAAGGCCAACTTTCATGTCGGCTACCACCCACAGGCTTCAGGCCAAGTAGAGAGAGCAAACAGAACTGTGGTGAGTATTTTGAAGAAATACGTGGCTGCAAACCACAAGGACTGGGACGTGAAACTCCCTCTGGTCCTCATGGCCATAAGAGCCACTCCACACACATCAACTGGCATCTCTCCCTTCGAGATGATGACCGGTCGACAAATGACTCTCCCTCTACACCTGTTGTACCAACCAGGCGACGCCGTCATGGCGACAGCCTACACTACACAACAATACATGAAAGATTTGAATGTACACCTCAGAAACACTTTTGCTTTCGCCCAGAAAAACCTGGAAAGATCCGCTGAAGGACGTAAGGCGTACTATGACCAGAAGGCCTCTCACAATGAACTCCAAGTGGGAGACAGAGTCTGGTACTATACGTTCGCCCCAGCAACCGGGAAAGGAGGGTCCGAGACCGGAACTCTCGCCCGCAAACTAATGCCCAGGTGGACTGGACCTCATCTGATAACAGACAAAGTGTCCTCAGTCGTCTACGAAATCAAAATCAGCAAAGGCCGCAAAGAGCCAATTGCTAAATGGGTACATCGAAATCAGATCAAACCTTACAAGGCGTTCAATGACTCCACAAAAGACAAAGATCTCACAAACTCACCGACTTCATGGGATAATAAGGTCGTCCAAACACAAGTTAGTAAATAAACTAATCAGGTTTAAACTACCATATTTCCCACCCTATAAGTCGCATTTTCCAATTTGAACTTAGAAACGCTAAGCCTAAAACCCACAACAAAAACTAACCTTAACAACCATTTAAATCCACAAGATTTAATTTGACCTCGGTCATAAAGTTGAGACCCGTTTTTCTTGTGTGTTGCACTTTGGAATCTGACGACAAGAGTGTGTCGAAGCAGTGAAACGTTGTTTCCTTGTTGTTTAGTCATTACTGTTGTCATTAGTTGAGATATTGTTTGGTTCTGAACACTCCCAGCCAAAAAGGTTTTGTATTAACATTGGTTAATGAATGATATGGATTTAACTATGCCAACATGCAGTTCGTTTTGTTAAATCTCAATCGTCGAAGAGTCAATGTAGTTTAAAGCTACTCAAGGTACAATAAACTACACTGGTCTCACAATTTCTAAATTGAACCGATTCGATCGTTTCTATTCTAGATTATCTATTCATTTTGATGAGTCTCGCCATAGACTTCAAAATTTATTAGGAATACCAAATCCTACGTCGTGCGTCTAAAAGACAACAGACATTTAGATCAAACTATATTTCATTTTTCTATTTTAGTTTAACCTAAACTAAGTAATGAATGGAGGAATAGTTTGGAATTAGAGGCCTTCGTTACAGAAGCCCTCCAAAATTTTATAGGTACAGATCCCTATATCTAATTTTACAGAATTGATCCACCCCTTAATTGGTAGTTATAGCTGATCTAAACCATGATAGCTTACATACCAGGTGCATATAGGTAAGGCTTAATGTAAAATCCCAATCATAAGCCCACCTAAAACCACATAATTGCATGACACATAGAACCAGAGTGGCACTGACTGGAAACCAACCAGCCACCAACCATCGATGTGGGGACCTGCAGCTCCAACGCTTGGTCTTCAACCTTCATCCAAGGGCCGCCTCCTCTGCGTCAATCGAGGGATCCCCTCTACATGCTGATTATGAAAACAATTGTTGCTGATCATTCAACAAAACTAATCGTTGGGGATTTACTGCTGTGGAATTACCGCTGTGGATTATAAGACTTTGTTTTCCAAAGGATCACAGACTTTGTTTTCCAAGAGTTAACAGACTCAGTTTTCCGAGGGATTAAAAGCTTACCGCAATGGGATTACCTACGAACAGTATGGAATTTCCAAAAACTTTATGGGATTATAATTTTTGATTTTTTTTTTCCACTTGCTGGATTACTTCAAGATCAAAGACAGTTCAAGGTTTCCTTTCGTGTTGGACCCCATCCCCAAGGACTGGCGATGGCTTCCAAAAGGGGGGAGATGTAGTGGACCTACCCAGGGTCAAATTAAGGTTTTTGAACTGTCCAGTGATGACCTTTACTGACCTCTCAGTAAAGCAAGACATTTACTACAAAATTATTCATTTAGCTATAATCTGATAACATAGTCACCAATAAGAGACTATTTCTATCTTTGATTTTAGGCTGATGTGATCAAAAGAATAACTTTTGTCATTTTCATGATGTGTGCTTTTAAGCTGTGTTATTCTGTGAGAGTTAAACTGTGTTTCACTGCTGTGTCAAAGGTGCAATTAAGTCATCCAGAGACTTCTTTTAATTTTGTTAATTCAAATGTTATCAAATGAATAATTTTATTTGTAAGAGCATCAGTACATTTTAATGTCAGATAAATCAAATACTCTGCTTAATTCAAAATGTTGTACATGGAGGATTTCTCCTCTCCTCTCGAACTTGCATGTGAAGATAAAAGGAACACTTTATCTCATTCATTTTAGCTTGAGCTCAGGACAATCTAGACACCCAGAGACTTTTGTTTTTGTCCTATTTAATAATCAAGCTATTATCATTAATAGGTCCCATATGTTATGCTCTGATGACGTTTGTTTATTCATACAACAGTGTTGGTAATGAGTTAAGAAAGTTCTAAATCTGCTGTATCATGAAACTGGCGTCTTAAACTAACTTTCTTATCCTTTCTGACATTTTTAATCTAACTTATGCCTCCTCTCAGTGGCTCCTGGCTTAACAGACTGAATCAGAAAGAGCTACGTCTTTCTAGGTCAAGTTAGCCTTAAAAGAGCTCTGACTTCCTGTTTTCCTGAAGTTTGCTGAGGTCCTCAACCCCTGATGAGGTTCCCCAAAGAACTGATGATCGTCTGGTCAACACGCTAATGACCATGTCATTCAGTTAAAGACTTATAACATGCCAAGTTATAAGCCATCTTCAACAGCTGAAAAGCTCTCTTTTATTGACATTCCTTTAAGGAACGTCTTATCTTGAACAACAGCACCAGGAGCTGCCGTTACTTTCGGTTCGAGTCAAGGCGCACGTCTGGAGACGCTGAGAATGGTAAACGAACTGACCAAACTGGACCGAGGGAGACTGACCATCTTCACGAGGTAACAAGTCGTCAAATGCTTTGCCAAGGGTACCAACGTGTAGCTTTAATCGGCCGGAGAACTGCCATGTTTCTGGTTAAAACACATCAAGATAACTCCCTGACTCTTAACTTTTCTTCCTCCATTTCTCCTCCTAAATCTTTCCCTCTCTATCTAAGCTGGAAACTATTTTAAGCTGAAGAGCCCACAGACTAAATATGTTAACATCCAATATTTATGTCTGTTGTGTTATGATTCAAGTGTGCTGACGTATTAATTTGAAAGAAAGTGAAATCATGTCAATCAAGTGTAATGGTGTTAATTTAGTTGATTTATTTTAAATAAATGGTAGTGTCGCCTGGCATACCAAACTAAGTTAATGTCCATTGTCACTTAATGGCTCTGTTTATTTATCCATCATAAAGATCACAGAAATATTGGGTAAACTGAAAAAGAACAGAATCCGTGAACATTTACTATTCAATCTGAATAAGTAGATTAATTAAGGATAAAGAGGTCAGTATTAATATTGACCTCCTCATTAATTCTTACAATAGAAAAGTATTGATTAAAATAAAAAAATGTGTATTCAGTCAAGGCGTGTCTGTGAGTGGGACTTCCCGTTTTAATATTCCATATTATTATTACTGTATACACAGCCCCAATCTGTTTGAAATAAAAAACAACTCTTACTGCTGTCAAAGATTATGCATTGCATGGTCAAACGATATGTTATTCTAATTCCCTTTCAAATTTACCAGACCTCTTTTTGCCATTAATGGTCATAATTTATGCGAAACAACACCAAAATTAGGTTTTAACAGTGAAATGTGTCTTTTACTCCTGGTGAGTTGGCTGGATTCTTGTGCGTATTTAACCTACTTGCTGAAAAGTTACTTCTAACAAAGCATTTTTATCATTAATCATTTCAGTCACATTATATAACTCTTAAAAGGAAACAGCTCTTATAATCTACTTAACTGTGAAATAGCCTTTTAAAATCGATAAAACATTTTCAATGTATGCAAAAATCGTTTTAAAATGATGAATTTAAACTGAGCGTTTCAACTTACAATCTAGTCAAGTTTCTATTTGACAAGAATACTTTTTTATTCTTTATAAGTGTCAAAGTTTTATCAATTTAGTTAAACCTTTAAAAGACAGAATTTACTGGCAAGTCTAAAAATAGATTTCTGCTAAATTTGTCTAAGACTTGTTATCCTAAAATGCCTAAACTTAATTTTGATCTGATTATGGTTGTTAATTTAAATTAACAAGCTTATTATAAAAGTTTAAATAGTCAATAATTGTAATTCAATGCAGTATACCGGTAATACTTTCTCTACTTCCCATTTATTTTGCATTAAATCCAAATATATTCCGTGTTTTATCAACATCCTATGCGACTGCTATAAAAACATCCAGTTCCTCTCAACTTCACCTCGCAGTAACAGACTCTACTCAGAATCTGAAAACATGAACTGAACCTCTCTGGATGACCAAGATAAAACTGTTTTTGTTTCATGAATGTTACTTTTCTGTTCCCCTCAGATAATCACAGGTGACTGTGAGCATAGTTGCCAAGTCCGCTCATCATAAGCTACTCTGGGCTTTTTATTTTCTGTAGTCGCTTATTGTGGTTACTTGGGCTTACTTTGAACGTAAAGTCGCTTATTTGGGCTTGTTATTCGTTATTCTTTATTCTTCGTCTAGAGTGACAAGACCACGCTAAAATTAGCTCCAATAAGTGGGGAAATATGGGGAAAAAATAAATAAATAAATATATACAGTATATATATAATTTAAAAAAAAAACGGGAGAAAAGGGTGCACACTTAGCATGGTTAGCTGTCCAATTTTTAGTTTATTTTTACTAAGTTGTACGCAGCTTTCATGAATGTCTATTGTTGTTATTGTCAATTGTTGTCATCACTCTTCGTTTAAAATTCAGATCTCAAATGAGTCCCAGAGGTTTAATGGGATTAATCTGTATAAATATGCAAAATGTATCTTTATTTTTTAGAGTGGCTATGTTTTTCAAAGTGTTTAGCATAATTTTTGCCGTTTGTATGCAACGCCATAACAAATGTATGTTTATACTGGTTAAAAACGGTCTTAGTTTTACAACAAGTCAATTGCAAGTCAATCAAATTTCTTGGTTTGTAAAATTATTTAAATAAAACTTACTTCTTAACATCAACTTTAGGTCTTGTGCCATTTTTATTTTATTTT
>JBBPBX010010007.1:12031-53417 GCA_038048925.1 Garcialebias charrua
GAAGGTTGTTAGTTTCTGCTCTGAAACTAACATTTTATAATGAAGGATAAAACAGCTGAAACTGTTTGTTTTGTCACTTAGCAAAACAACACATGATCCACTAAATTATGTTTTGTAAACCTTCAAAAGTAATGAATGGTTGGACATCTACAATTATTTAACTTCTGTAGCAAACCCAATGATCCAAGCTTGCCTTTGCCAAGTTTATCTGGAGGAGGTGCAGACGCAGCTGCATCCATCCAAGGCTACTAGAGTACTTGTTTTAAAATAAAATAAAAACTTATTCAGATGCTTTGTCTCTCTGATTCATTCAGCCATATTTTTTTACTGACTAAAGGTCTATCTCTTTTCTTTTTCCTTTTAGACAGACAACCTTTTGTGTACAGTATTTATTAATATATGTGAGCAAATTAATGTCAAACTGGAAAACCTTTTAGATCCAGTAATCACACTCAGAGCAGTTAAACACAGAAAACGCTGCAGGCAGGTTCAGCACGGGTGGGGGGGTTTGAGAAAGGCCCACAGATAAGGAGCCAGCTGCCTACACACACACAAGAAAATGGGAGGAAGAAAAAGCAGAGGTGCAGGGCTCCAGAAACAAACATACACATAAAAACGTACTAAACAAATACATAATGACGCGTCAAATATAAAAATAAACGTTCTTGTCTTAATTTCTCTTCTTGCCTGGCCGGACACACTAAACATACAGTTCAAGATGGCCGCGCACACGTCCACACGTATTTTTCTCAGCTGCTGAGTTAGTAATTTCCTTGTTTTATTCCTCTATTTTACTATATTTTTTACTTCGTTTTTTCTACTTCACTTAAATTCAGTGTTTTTATTGCGTTTTTTACTTGATTCTTTTAGTTCATTCTAGATGTTTTTTGTTATCTTTTTTTTGTTATCTTTTGCTCACCGCGACTCCAGCTTGTTTACATCCTGTGCGCGCCTGTTGAGTCGGCGTTCAGTCCTCCAGCCTTTGAACACGGTGCAGATCTCCCTGGAGCTCCCTCCATGCTTCTGGTGTAAATCCGTGGCTGTCCGCTTCTGCTGGTGATCCCGAGTGACCGGGTGACCGTGCGGCGCGCGGCAAAGTCCGTGCCTCTGCCCGGGGAAGCGTGCGTGGAGGTCCTGATCTCGAGTGGATTGGAGCTTCTCACCTGCCTGAGGTGGATTGGAGACCGTGTGATTCATCCTGCCTGGAGGATCTGCTGCTGGGGGTGTCGCCCAGCTGCAAGGAGCTGTGGACCGGCTCTTCTGGAGCTGCACGTGTGGATGTTCGCGGTGGTATGGAAGACAATTACTGCCAATAAAGACGACCAGGTGATTGCAGTACTTCACCCATAAAAATCTGCTGATGCTTCCTGCTGCCTGCTGCCAATAAGTGGTATTTATTTTCGCCTCAGTCATCACCAAAAGGAGTGAGTAATTTCAAGTTTTTTTTTTTTTTTTTTTTTGTTTTTTTTTCCCTAGACTTTCAATAATTTTTTTTTTTTTGGACTTGCATCTGACTGCTGATATTGTTTTAAAGGGAAAATTGTGAAAAGACTCTTAGTTGACTTTGGAGAGATACTTTTTTTTTTAACTCTCCAACCTCCATTTTGTTTTCAGCTGGAGGTCTCCCTCCAGTTCTTTTGTGTTAATGATAATGCTATCAGTTGTGACTCTCACCCTGGCCATAATGTCTGCAGGACTCAATTTGGAAAACAATACTGGTACTCAAACTGAAATGTTCTCCCCCCCACTGACCTCACATGATTCAGGTACAATGTCCTGGAAGACCATGGATCGCACAAACTGGTTCTTCCTGTCTTTTCTCCCCAAAACAACAACCCCCACTGATTTAAGAGCCTGGTGTGTCCTTGTAATAAAAAACTACTTCGCCCTCACTGAAACTGAACCCCATGATGATGGACGACGGAGAACTGTCACTGCTGGAACACCTACTACTTTCAAATGGAAAACTTTACTTGTTCTGTTACTTCTTATCTCTGGAATCGAACAAAATCCTGGACCCCAGCTGTTAAATGACATTTGTACACCACTTGAATTTAAAAACCGGTCTGGTCTGGGCTTTATACACTTAAATGTCAGAAGTCTTATATCTAAACTAGATGCAGTAAAAATCTGGGTTCAGTCCACTGAAGCAGACATAATAGTCTTATCCGAAACATGGCTCAGCAAAGCTATCCCTGACAAACAAATTTCCATTCCTGGTTATATTGTTTTTAGATGTGATCGCCCCAGAAGAGGTGGTGGAGTGGCTATTTATATCAAGAACAAATTCACAGCAAACCTTCTGTCGTCGTGCTCAATTAGCAAACAACTTGAGCTACTGGCACTAACCCTTGACTTCCCTGACGGTCAATCAATCACTGTGGTGGGTTGTTACAGGCCCCCCTCAGCCGCCAGTGAAGCCCTCACTTCCCTGAGAAATTTTCTGATGGGGCTAAACGCCAAGGAGCTACTACTAATTGGTGATCTAAACCTGGACTGGTTGACCTCTACTTCTGACAATCTTAAATCCATCTGTGACTCATTTAATTTAACTCAACTAATTCAAACGTCAACACGCCCAAATAACAAAACCCCTGAAAAATCCACCTTACTGGACCTTATCCTAACTAACATGCCTCACAAGTACGCAAATCCATGTGTGTTCGCTAATGACCTCAGTGATCACTGCACCATTGGAGCCGTAAGAAATGGGAAGTTACCAAAATTAACACCCACCATCATCTTCAAAAGGGATTTAAAACATTTTTGTGAGCAGGCCTTTCTTCATGACTTAGCCACTTTCAACTGGAGTAGAATTTCATTGATAGATGATGTAGAACTTGCACTGGCTTACTTTTATGAGGGTTTTCAAAACATAATCAACACACATGCTCCATACCGTAAATACAGAATAAAGGGACGTAAAAATCCTTGGTTTTCCCCTGAGATAGGAAATCTGCTCAAAGAAAGGGATGCTGCCTGGGCTAAGGCCAGGAAATCAAAAAACGATCATGACTGGCTCAGTTTCCGGCAGCTTAGGAACAAATGCACAACCCTAATTAGAAATGCAAAATCAAATTACTACCTGGACGAATCCACCAAAAATCTAAATGATCCAAAAAGGTTTTGGCAAACAGTAAAATCAAATTCTGGTCAGACAACATCCACTGATTTACCCAGCTCCATCATGACCAGCACAGGTATTCTGTCAGACAAATTGTCAATTCTGAACTGTTTTAATGAACACTTTATATCCTCTGGCTCCCTGTTTGAATCTACACATCCTGAAATGTTATCTGCTGACCAAACTGATGCAAATCCACCCCCAGCTCCACATGTGCTGGACAAACAGGTCACAAATCGCTTTGACTTCGAATCAGTATCTCCCGCTGAAGTTCTAAATGCTCTAAAAACTCTCGACACACGCAAAGCAGCAGGACCTGACAACATAGAACCACTTTTCCTAAAACTAGCTGCAGATTTCATTGCTGAACCTCTTTCCCATATTTTCAATCTCAGTCTCAACACAAATAAAATACCCAAAATCTGGAAATCAGCTTTTGTTCTCCCTCTGCTAAAAGGGGGTGAACCAACAAATGTCAACAACTACAGACCAATTTCAAAATTATGCATTCTTGCCAAACTGTTCGAAAGACTTGTCTGTGATCAGCTAACTGATTTCCTACAATCAAACCATATTCTATCACAATTCCAGTCAGGATTCAGAAAACAACACAGCACCGTCACTACAGTTCTCAAAGTATTAAATGACATCATACATGCCCTGGACTGCAAACAATTCTGTGTTGCCCTATTTATAGACCTGTCCAAGGCATTTGATACAGTTGATCACGGACTATTGACAAACATCCTGGAACACTCTGGTCTATCAAAACTTGCAGTCTCCTGGTTCACCAACTACCTAACTGACAGAACGCAGTCTGTTCATGTAGCCGGATCCTCCTCTACATTCTTAGATGTTGTGAAAGGGGTGCCACAGGGTTCTGTCTTGGGTCCCATTCTTTTCTCTCTATACATCAACGATCTTTGCAGTGATCTGTCAAATGCTTCCCACCATTATTACGCAGATGACACCATCATCTATTGCTGTTCTTCCTCCCTCAGCCAAGCTTTCACCTCTCTTCAGGATGCTTTTAATATTATTCAGTCACGGCTGCAAAAACTTAGACTGGTCCTAAATGCCGACAAAAGCAAGTTCATGGTTCTTGCCAACAGAAAGCTGCAACCAGAGAACCCACCTCAAATTGGAACCCAAGAGGGAAAACAAATAGAAATGGTCTCCACCTACAAATATCTAGGTTTCAACATTGACACTGAACTGTCTTTTAAAACCCACATCTCCAAAATGGCCACTAAACTCAAACTGAAGCTAGGTTTCTTCTTCAGAAACAAATCCTGCTTCTCATGCAAAGCCAGGAGAACATTAGTAGCTGCAACATTCATGCCAATACTAGATTATGGTGACGTGCTGTACATGAGTGCTGCATCAAAATACCTACAGTCCTTAGACTCCATTTACCACGGTGCCCTTCGGTTCATTACTGACTCCAGTTATCGCACTCATCACTGTGAGCTTTACGTAAAATCTGGCTGGTCATCTCTCAGCACTCGCAGATACACTCACTGGATATCCTTCATCTACAAGACCCTCCTAAACCTGGTCCCGTCATACCTCACCTCCTTAATACAAACATCACACAGTCAATACTCCCTGCGCTCTAACGATTTAGTCCTCCTGTCAGTTCCTCCTGTCAGAACTGAACTAGGAAAAAGAGCGTTCAGCTTCGCCGTCCCCTCAGCCTGGAACAACTTACAGAAAGATCTGAAACTATCAACATTCATCTCTCCTGGATCCTTTATGTCAACCGTAGTAGAAAATGTCATCAAGAAACTTGACCATTGCAGATGTTTCTAACCACTACTTATCCAATATACATGTCATTGTTGGTTTTTTTTGTCTGCTTGTTTTGTATATAATGTATATAGAAATCTGTCATATCCTGTTGGTTTTGAACTGTCAACATCTGTTTACTGTGATTGTAGTTTTCTTTATTTTCTTTTTGATAAGTGCAAATGCCTATTGCCAATGTGACGTGTGCTGCTGACCACTTGACCAGGTCACCCTTGTAAAAGAGATCTCGATCTCAATGGGCTCTACCTGGTTAAATAAAGGTGATTGATTGATTGATTGATTGATAAACGTCCAATTTAAAGGTCTGGCAGCCAGCCTCACATTTCTGGTCTTGGCGTATTTTTGACTGCCCTCGCTTATAAATCACAGAAATCTTGGTTCTGCCAACTAGCGTGTGCGCAAAATTCGCCTAGTTATCGAAAAGCAGACACCTCATTCAAAATTTCAAGTCATCGGCTCAGGGTGAACTAGTTCCTGTTACTGTACTCAAATTGTTCTAAAAACGACATATCAACAAACACTATTTAACACTCACATTTCTTGTTGACCTGCGCGGATGTCTGGGAATCTCCGCCAACCCGACCCTGATCGCACCATGGACAGAGGAAGCCGGCCAGAGACAAACCCAATCACTGGACTTTCTGTCATATTTACCGTGCCTCGCAGCTGCGCTCCGTTCAGAGGTCATCAGGAGCAGGTATTTGGGAGAATGGGTTTTCGGCACCATAATGATGGGGATTTTAAACCCCTGTTACCTTAATAAAAATCACACAAGATAAACAAGAGAACAGTGTTAAATCAGACAAACAACTTTGCAAAGGGGAAGGCTTTTTAATGTCTTTTGAAACTTAGTTTGGTCTCAAATACATTGTCCAGCACAATTCCGAATTGTACTGGACATGACAAGCTATTTAAACAAGAAGCAGGTGGAGTTTGACAAGCTCTGACGTCTTACAGATAAAACAAACAAGTCATGGTTCTGATCAAACAAGAACATCTAATCCAAACATTGTCAAGGCTAGAAGACTGTCTTTTCTGTATCAAGAGAAAAAGCAAACAACATGTTTGTACTATCAAATATAAGTGTTTAAAGGGAACAGAGAATATTTGATATAAGTGAGCTGGGTTATAATTATTGGGTCAGAGTAATTAGTTTTAGATGATAAATATTGAACATCTCCATCAACCACAGTGTTCGTCATCAACAGAGAGGGAGGGACAAGGTCTCGGGCCCTCCTCGGACTGACGCAGAGGATGCTCACATGGGGCCAAGATGGTGTAGTGGCAGGGGAACCGACTTGGGACCCGAAGGACCCAGGTTCAAACCACAGTCACGGCATAACTTGTGGTGTGTTTGAGCAACACACCTCATCCCAAATGCTCCCCGGCACGCTTTCTATAGCCGCCCACTACTCCACCTGGTGGTGATTGGGTTAAATGCAGAGTCAAATTTCGTCTTGCATGGAAACATACACAGATGACAAAAATGTGACATTATTATTATTATTACAGGTAGTTCCCGATTTACGAGCGAGATCCGTTACAACGAGGCGCTCGTAAACCGGAAATCTCGTAATTTGGAACGGCCGCCATTTCTCTCGTAAATCCGGAATTTCGCTCGTAAATTGGAACGGTTTTCGCTAGCGCGACTACAAACACTCTATTTTCATCCAAAAACTGCTTATGAGTGCATAAAAATGATCGGAAACGTGTGTCCATATGCTTAGCTAACTAACTGTGGTGAAAAAACACATGAAAACTCAGTATTTTTTTCGTTTTTTCCAAAAATTCGCAGCTCGTAAGTCTGGAACCTCGCAGATCAGAGCGCTCGTAAATCGGGGACTACCTGTATTATTATGGTGTGCTCCAAGAATCCTGTCACTTAGGTCGACTTATGTCCCTGGTGAGCTAAATTATGGAGCAGTTGCCCTCTCAAGAGGGCCTCTCTTGGCGTCAGAATGGAGCCTGAACCCACGGATTGTGGAACAGGTCTGGTCACGATTTGGGAGAGCCTCTGTGGACTTGTTCACTTGCAGGGCTAGCTCGCAGTGTGACCTCGACTTCTCCTTGAGGGAAACAGACGCACCTTTGGGAATGGATGCTTTGGCACACGATTGACCAGCAGGGGTGCTCTACTATGCCTTTCCACCTGTCCCCCTGATTGGGCTGACACTGGAACGGGTGCACCAGGGAGCTCTCTCCCTGATCCTGATAGCCCCCAGATGGCCACAGAAACCGTGGTTCCCGGAGTTAATTTCAATGTTATCAGGGATACCATGGCAATTGCCTCCTCACAGGGATCTGCTGACTCAGGCACGTGGGCAGCTTCTACACCCACGTTTAGGGTTTTGGCAACTTTCAGCCTGGCCTTTGAAGGGAACTGGCTGAGAACCTATGGCTTTTTTTCATTCATTCAACCTTTATTTAGTCAGGTAAATCTTTTGAACCTCATGGGCTCATTTACGAAAGCGACCTGCTAAAACTAAAGAACAATGAACAGCAGTGATAGAATTTCATTAAACAATAAACAAACAAACAATAAACAATAGAAAACAAAAAGAGAGAAAAAAACAAAAGATTTTTTTTTTCTTTTTTTAACAAAGTATCAAAAAACTAGCAAAACATTATAAGGTAGACGTATAAAATCAAAGACAGGAACAAATCTGCATTGGTTTTTGCCAGGATTCCAACAGATTCTGAAAACCATTTAGAGAAGTCAAGGTCGAGAGCTTCAGATCTTTTTGTAAGATATTCCATGAAGCAGGAGCAGAGTAGGAGAAGGCCCTTTTTCCAAGTTCAGTCCTCACTGACGGAACACTGCAGGTAATCATGTCCTGAGAGCGCACACTGTAGCTGCACTCACGCAAAGACATGTAGGAGGAGATGTATGAGGGCAGCAGACCAAGAAGTGATTTAAAGATGAAGATGTACCAGTGGAAGAGTCTGCGTCCTAAAACAAACAGTTACAACATACACAAGGGTACCCCTTTGATGTTAATGTTTTGCCTAGGAGATGTTTAATGGAAGGGTTTTCCCTCTCCCTAACTGATCTCCAACATCAGGATGGGCCCCACTTGTCAGTCGTGCCCTATATGTAAAAAAAAAAAAAAAAAAGAAAGGTTTTTCAACTCACACTAGTGGAACACGCTTAGGCTGTCCCTAGCTGGTGTTGTTTATCTATATGTCCAGTCGAAACATCAAACTGATGTTCTTTACGTTTGGCATTTTTTCCTCTCAGCCTGTGCTCTCTACATACCCTGTAGAAAGCAGCCGGGAGATGCCTGTCTTTTTAAGGCGGATGTTCTCACTTGCATTTTACTGAGCATTTCAAGGGCGTGAATGAATTACGTTCCCATAGCATTTATGTTGCACAGAGAGACCGACTGATAAGGGAACTGAAAGTTATGCACCATAACTCATGTTCCCTGAAGGAAGGGAACGAGGTGCAACATATCTGGCCCTTTCAATGCTGAAAGATCAGATTAGATACATTCATTGAACAACACAACATTATCACGAATAATCAATATGGTTTTAGAAGTGGTCATTCTACATCAATGGCACTTAAAGATTTTGTTGAACAAGTATCTACTGCTATTGACCAACAACAATATTGTGTTAGTGTTTTTGTTGATTTAAAAAAAGCATTTGACACTGTTAATTAGGGCTGTGCGATATGACGATATATATCGTGGGGACGATAGAAACGTGTCTATCGTGCTACTTTCCTTCTATCGTCTCTATAGTGATAAATAAGAATAAAAAAATAACTGTTGCAAAGAAGCTTCATATTGTGGTTTTGCGAGATGACGGCGCTGCTTTATGTTTGACGCACGCGCGGGTTTGCGACACATGCTTTACGTTGTTAAACTCGAGAGCAGAGGAGACGCGGGGGCATGAAGCCGGTGTCACAACAAGGAGAAACCGCTGCACAGGCAACCCAAGAAGAAGAACTTTTACCAAAAAGAGGGGGAAGCTCACCTTGTTAGCTTCCATTATTTTGCTCCGCTGAAACTCGGGAGACAAAATGGGTCCAGAGGACACGAACTTAGAGTCCAACCGAGTCCGAACTCGGGTCCAGTTAACCAATACAAAACAGACCAGAGACACAACAGAACCGGAATCAAACGCAACGCTTTCTCTTTTCTGTTTCTTGCCTTGTTTACTCCAGCTTCCAGAGCGGATTTCTTCTTCGTGGGTTTTATTAGCAGCCGCTGTTTTACCGCCACCTGCAGAAAAAATTTGGACCAAAGTAGAAACGCCTTTTCTACTTGAAAACTTCTCCCTTATTTTGTATTTTTTTAAGTGAAGTAAATATATTTAAGGATGTACTTAAACGCTGCAAACTCCCAAAAGCACAGTCCTTATACAAATATATTATTAGCTTATCATAAAACTTGAAACTCCTCTTGCACACGCAATTTAATTTTGTGCTATGTTTCTCAAATTGTTCTTTTTTTATGCTGCCGTTTAGAACTTTATTAATAATTCTCTGCTTAGTTTAATTGTCTTTTCAACTGTTATTGTTTATGTGTATTGTATGCCTTGTTATACTGTTTGTGTTATTTTCTTTTTGATAAAAAAAAAAAAAAAAACTTTGGTCCAAATTTTTCCTGTACACACACATCGTGTTGTATATATCGTGATATATATCGTTATCGTGATGTAAAAAAGTCCATATCGTGATATATGATTTTTTCCATATCGACCAGCACTACTGTTAATCATAGCATTCTCCTTAACAAATTACACAAATACGGATTGAGGTTTAGCCCTAAATTGGGTGTGTAGTTACTTAGACAACAGAAAACAATATGTGCAATTGGACGATGTGAAATCAGAGCAATGTACGGTTACATGTGGGGTACCTCAGGGATCCATTCTCGGGCCGAAATTATTTATTTTGTATGTTAATGATATAGTTAAAGTGTCTAATTTCATGAAGTGCATTCTTTTTGCTGATGACACAACTTTTTTCTGTTCTGGAAAAGATATCAATGAATTACTGGATTTGTTGATGAATGAGTTTCTAAAGATTCAAAATTGGTTTAGACTTAATAAATTGTCATTAAATTTGGAGAAGACAAACTACATGATATTTAGTAATAAAAAACAATCAATTGATACTGTATTCCATTTCTGATCAGTAACTCATTGATTCAAAGAGTCAGTGAGGTAAAATTCTTGGGTGTAGTTATTGATGATAAGCTCTCATGGAAACAACATCAATTTGGTCAAAACAAAAATATCCAAATCAATTGCAGTATTTTATAAAGTTAGATATCTATTTAATGATAAAGCATTGTATCTATTGTATAATTCAATTGCTGTGCCACATCTGATTTATTGTATAAATGTATGGGGCAAAGCTTGTAAAACCAACACATTCCCTCTTTTTATTTTGCAGAAAAAAATTATAAGAGTTATGACAAGAAAACATTACTGCCACCCATCTAATGAATTGTTTTGTCAAATGAATCTACTGAAATTTTATGATTTAGTAGATTATAACATTTTGCAACTTATGTACAGTATAGAGCTCATAATTGTATGTTACCTTCAAACATCCAAATGTACTTTGTCAAAAGAGCAAGCAACTATAATCTCAAGGGAAAAGATATTTTTGTCAAACAGAAATTCAGAACAAGTTTAAAGGGAACATCTACTGTGATACAGGGTGTTGGACTGTGGAATAATTTAAAGTCTGATTTTAAGGAAGCCAAATCGATTCCTGTCTTTAAGAAACGTGTTAAAGTTGATTTGTTGAACAAATATAAATGACTGTATTGAGTATATATATAATTTTTGGTTAAACGAGTTGTTTACTTATTTAGTTGTTATAGAGCACTTAGTTTGTATTAGATGAAAAAAGGAGCAGATTTAACAAGATATTTTCTTCATCTGCTACCTTTCATTTTATGTTTTTTCTTTTCATTTTCATATATTTATGTTATTTGTTGTATTTTATTCTTATAAAATGAATAAACTTTATAAAAAAAAGTGCAATCTTGGAGAAAGATAGATGGGCGTCAGCCGCTTAAATACCCAGAGGGTGGGGCCTCTGGCGTGACGCTGACGCCCTAGCCGTAAAGGCGTGATTGTATTCCTTCAGGTAATCACGCTGGGGCGCAATTCCCATAGCAAGTATGTTGCACCTCGTTCCCTTCCTTCAGGGAACATGAGTTATGGTGCATAACTTTCAGCTTTCAATAGCTGCCCACTGCACCACCTGGTGGTGGATGGGTTAAATGCAGAGACTGATTTAATCTTGTAAGGAAACATACAGTGATGACATTGTGTGACATTATTATTATTATTATTATTATTATTATTATTATTATATCACATTTATGAATGTGTTGCTCAAAACTGTTAATGAAAAGTTGTAATTATGACTGTATAATTGTAGTGATACAACCTTGACCTTTGAAACACTTCTCTGATCACTCTCAGTAATGAACTTTTTGGGAGTTATTCCTGAAGGGACTATAATACTTTTATTAGTCTTAATTTGAATCAAACATCATAAATTAAGTCATCCAGAGACTTCTTTTAATTTTGTTAATTCAAATGTCATCAAATGAATAATTTTATTTGTAAGAGCATCAGTACATTTTAATGTCAGATAAATCAAATACTCTGCTTTTCTCAAAATGTTATTCATGAAGGATTTCTCCTCAAACCTACAGTGAAGATTCAGTGACGCTGTTTATCTCATTTTAGTTTGAGCTCAGGACAATCTCCTCAGAAGAAACTTTTGTTTTTGTCCTAATTAATAATCAGATGAATAATATCTGTTTTTGCTATTATCATTAACATAGGTCCCATATGTGATGCTTAATGACGTTGTTTTAATCAAACCAACAGTATTTTGCTTAAAGTGTTAAGGCAAAGGAATCAGTTTTATCATAAAATGCTGACATCTGAAACTAACACTTTATCTTTCTGACAAACTAATCTTTTGACCCCCTTTCAACGTGTTGATGTCATTCTCACATCAACTTCTGATGCCATCCGGCCAATCAGAAAATAACACATTTTCTGGGTCACGTCTCAGTTAAAACCTTCACATCTTACTTCTCTCTCGAGTAGTTGCTGGAAGAAAGTTGACATGAATTGACTTTCTCTTTGAAGCTGAGAACTTGGACCAAGCGTCAACGGTCCAGTTCAACAGCCGAATTAATAGCAAGACTGCTGTTAACTCACCTGAGCTTCTAAGCTCCGACCACAATGAGTGTTCACATCCAAGAACACTTTTACTCTTGAAACATCAACCAGACTGCCGTTACTTCAGTGGGTCAAAGGCGGACGTGAGAAGCTACAATCTAAACAGACTGACCTCTCCGGACTTCAAGGATCGATCCATTCTTGGTAGACCGTCAAAAGGTAACGAGTCGCTGATTGTTTACACACCGGACATACGGTACGTCCAGCTGGAGATCGCACGGGGAACGTGTCATGTTCTGGTTATAAACATTCAAGATAGTTCACCCCTTCTTTTCCACCTTTCCTCCTTCTTATGCTAAAAACTTCCCTTTAAACTTTATATCTGTTGTCAGCAACAAACTAAGTTAAGAGTACCTGCAGAAGAAGTAATGTCATCTTTTACTTGTCTGTTGTTCCTATGTTTCATCTATGCTGAAGTTAATTATAGGAAAAATGATCAACCAATCATGTACATAATGTGTGATGTAATTTATTGATTATGTTAAATAAATGGACCAGTCCTGCTGTTCCAACATAAGTTTAACGTTTCCGGTGAATTACATTTGGTCAAGGTATAGAATTATTGGTATTAAGCTGAAAAAGAGAGAACTCGTTTAAGTTTGGGTCAGATAAAATCTACTCAAATCTTTCATCTGGAATATTGTACTAATCAGCAAAACTGACTAGTATTATATCCCTACATAATTATGACTTTGAAACTCATAATTAGAAATGTTTAACTCCTGTGTGATGTACTGTTCAAAATAATCTGTTGTATCAAAATAATTAGACCAAGAATGTAAACATGTAGCTGAATAAATAACGTGTTGTACTAGATTGACTCACACTGACATCCTCACTCCACTCCTCTGCTGCCCAGTCCTCCGACGTATTCCTCCAGGAAACTAGAAGACAAGTTAAACATAACATGAGGGTGCACACAGTGTCATGCAATCTGTTCCCCCACAACTTCATCCAGTATCAGGGAGTATGTCCTCTCCAGAGCTCACCTGTTCCATCTGTGCTGTTGCTGTTTTAGCAGGATGGTTGCTCATGCAGAAATTACCACAAAAAACTTGATAACATTTTCTAAATATGCAAAAAAAAAAGTGGCTGAAACGGTAGAACAAGCTTGAATTAGCAAATATTTATATGATTAAACTTATAATAGGGTGAATATTAAATATTGTTTTATTTTTATTATTACAGCTGAAACCAGGTACTGCACAGCCTGATGCTCCAGCTATGAAAATGTAGTGATGTTATTTAGACAGAATTTGAGTGAAATTTTGTTTTTGATGTAAAGATTCAGTGCAGTAAAACATGCACATAACGTTAGAATAAACAGAAAATAAAACAGATGCTTCAAAGGGACTCATCCATCCATCCATCCATCCATTTTCTTCCGCTTATCCGGGGTCGGGTCGCGGGGGTAGCAGCCTAAGTAGGGAGGCCCAGACTTCCCTCTCCCCAGCCACTTGGAGCAGCTCCTCTGGGGGAATCCCAAGGCGTTCCCAGGCCAGCCGAGAAACATAGTCCCTCCAGCGTGTCCTGGGTCTTCCTCTGGGTCTCCTCCCAGTGGGACATGCCCGGAACACCTCACCAGGGAGGCGTCCAGGAGGCATCCTAACCAGATGCCCGAGCCACCTCAACTGGCTCCTCTCGATGTGGAGAAGCAGCGGCTCTACTCCGAGGGACTACTCAAAGGGACTCATCTTTTTTAAACTATAAGTAATGTTGAATAATTATTAGATAGATACATTAATTAAAGCTGTACCAATCAGTGCTCTGTGGACGACGTGAACGGGTTCCATCGTCCTCCTCTGTCCTCACAAATTGCGGCTTGACACCTGCTTCTTCCTCGTTGGTAAGGCTTCAATTAATACGGCTGCAGACATAAATTAGAACCTGCTGTTTATTGTTTAACCCCCTGAAATAACTTTGGCTTCCCAAACTGACTAAAAATCGCTCTATTCTTCACTCAGTTTGCTAAATTCGTTCGGTTCTGTATCGGTCGCCATGTTGTTTACAAGGTGCGCTCGTGCAGCAATTTGTCTCCTTACGTCACGTGACCTTTTGCGGAAGTTCTCGGATTTCTGTGGGCGTGTCCCAGCGACAAAAATACCATAACTCGTAATGAAATTTTATTTATTTTGCAAAAACGAACATAGTTGAATGATAAAATGTATATAGTTCAAAATGATGCATAGTTACAACACGATGTCAGTGCAGCTTTAAAGCTTTTTTTTTTTTTTTGGCTCAAATGGACTTCCATAACCCGAACACATTTTAAAGGCTGATGATGATTAATCTGATGATGATTAATCTGATGATGATTAATCCACTTTGATCCAATCTGTGGATTTCATGGAATTAAACTTTATTCCGTTTGTTTCCTCTTGGCTTCATTTATTCACTCTGGGCTCGGTGTTCAGGTCTGCTGCAGTCTCTGGGCTTGTTCCCCTTTAAAAAGCTGCGGGTGGATCATCCATGGAGGCTCTGGAGCAGGGAGGGGGGCAGCAGAGAAGGATCATGGCGGCTCCTCTCGCACGGGACGCCCTGCCGGACCGCTGGTCGTACGGAGTCTGCGGAGACGGACGAGTTTTCTTCATCAAGTGAGAGCAAGTTCCATGATCTCCCTGGTGTTCCCAGTAACTCCCAGTAGCACCAGTAACATGCAGTAACATGCAGTAACATGCAGTAACATGCAGTAACAGGTGTTTTTGTTTGCAGCGACAGGAGCCGGAGCACCACTTGGCTGCACCCGCGCGCTGCTGAACCCGTTAACTCTGGACACATGATCCGGTCAGGTAGGAACAGATCCTGGTCTCTGGAACAGATCCTGGTCTCTGGAACAGATCCTGGTCTCTGGAACAGATCCTGGTCTCTGGAACAGATCCTGGTCTCTGGGACAGATTCTGGTCTCTGGAACAGATCCTGGTCTCTGGGACAGATTCTGGTCTCTGGAACAGATTCTGGTCTCTGGGACAGATTCTGGTCTCTGGAACAGATCCTGGTCTCTTGGAGTCCTGAGGGCTCGAGGCAACTGTTGCTGCAGCTTCTTCATCTTCTTCTTCTTCATCAAACAGATCTGCCAAGAGGATGGGAGGAAGGCTTCACGGAGGAGGGAGCCAGCTACTTCATCAAGTGAGCATTTTATTCTTCTTCTTCTTGCTTTGCCTGTTGCGGGACACATCTGGTTGTGGGACACATCTGGTTGTGGGACACATCTGGTTGTGGGACACATCTGGTTGTGGGACAGATCTGGTTGTGGGACAGATCTGGTTGTGGGACACATCTGGTTGTGGGACAGATCTGGTTGTGGGACACATCTGGTTGTGGGACACATCTGGTTGTGGGACACATCTGGTTGTGGGACACATCTGGTTGTGGGACACATCTGGTTGTGGGACACATCTGGTTGTGGGACACATCTGGTTGTGGGACAGATCTGGTTGTGGGACACATCTGGTTGTGGGACACATCTGGTTGTGGGACACATCTGGTTGTGGGACAGATCTGGTTGTGGGACACATCTGGTTGTGGGACAGATCTGGTTGTGGGACACATCTGGTTGTGGGACAGATCTGGTTGTGGGACACATCTGGTTGTGGGACACATCTGGTTGTGGGACACATCTGGTTGTGGGACAGATCTGGTTGTGGGACACATCTGGTTGTGGGACAGATCTGGTTGTGGGACACATCTGGTTGTGGGACAGATCTGGTTGTGGGACAGATCTGGTTGTGGGACAGATCTGGTTGTGGGACACATCTGGTTGTGGGACACATCTGGTTGTGGGACATCTGGTTGTGGGACAGATCTGGTTGTGGGACAGATCTGGTTGTGGGACAGATCTGGTTGTGGGACAGATCTGGTTGTGGGACAGATCTGGTTGTGGGACAGATCTGGTTGTGGGACACATCTGGTTGTGGGACACATCTGGTTGTGGGACACATCTGGTTGTGGGACACATCTGGTTGTGGGACAGATCTGGTTGTGGGACACATCTGGTTGTGGGACAGATCTGGTTGTGGGACACATCTGGTTGTGGGACACATCTGGTTGTGGGACACATCTGGTTGTGGGACACATCTGGTTGTGGGACAGATCTGGTTGTGGGACACATCTGGTTGTGGGACAGATCTGGTTGTGGGACATCTGGTTGTGGGACAGATCTGGTTGTGAGACACATCTGGTTGTGGGACAGATCTGGTTGTGGGACACATCTGGTTGTGGGACACATCTGGTTGTGGGACACATCTGGTTGTGGGACACATCTGGTTGTGGGACAGATCTGGTTGTGGGACACATCTGGTTGTGGGACAGATCTGGTTGTGGGACACATCTGGTTGTGGGACAGATCTGGTTGTGGGACACATCTGGTTGTGGGACAGATCTGGTTGTGGGACACATCTGGTTGTGGGACAGATCTGGTTGTGGGACAGATCTGGTTGTGGGACAGATCTGGTTGTGGGACAGATCTGGTTGTGGGACAGATCTGGTTGTGGGACAGATCTGGTTGTGGGACGGATCTGGTTGTGGGACAGATCTGGTTGTGGGACACATCTGGTTGTGGGACGGATCTGGTTGTGGGACAGATCTGGTTGTGAGACAGATCTGGTTGTGGGATAGTTCTGGTTGTGGGACAGATCTGGTTGTGGGACACATCTGGTTGTGGAACAGTTCTGGTTGTGGGACAGATCTGATTATGGGACAGATCTGGTTGTGGGACAGATCTGGTTGTGGGACAGTTCTGGTTGTGGGAAAGATCTGGTTGTGGGACACATCTGGTTGTGGGACAGTTCTGGTTGTGGGACAGATCTGATTTCTGGGACAGATCTGGTTGTGGGACACATCTGGTTGCAGGACAGTTCTGGTTGTGGGACAGTTCTGGTTGTGGGACAGATCTGGTTGTGGGACACATCTGGTTGTGGGACAGTTCTGGTTGTGGGACAGATCTGATTATGGGACAGATCTGGTTGTGGGACAGATCTGGTTGTGGGACAGATCTGCGGGACACATCTGGTTGTGGGACACATCTGGTTGTGGGACACATCTGGTTGTGGGACACATCTGGTGGTGGGACACATCTGGTTGTGGGACACATCTGGTTATGGGACAGATCTGGTTGTGGGACACATCTGGTTGTGGGACAGATCTGGTTGTGGGACACATCTGGTTGTGGGACACATCTGGTTGTGGGACACATCTGGTTGTGGGACACATCTGGTTGTGGGACAGATCTGGTTGTGGGACAGATCTGGTTGTGGGACACATCTGGTTGTGGGACACATCTGGTTGTGGGACACATCTGGTTGTGGGACACATCTGGTTGTGGGACACATCTGGTTGTGGGACACATCTGGTTGTGGGACAGATCTGGTTGTGGGACACATCTGGTTGTGGGACAGATCTGGTTGTGGGACACATCTGGTTGTGGGACACATCTGGTTGTGGGACACATCTGGTTCTGCAGTAAAGTCATGTGGGTTTGTTCACTCTGCTTGATGTGGTTTTGCTCTAAACACAACATGACAGAAAGAAACCGGATAAACAGACACAGAGGTGAAACCAGTCAGGACAGGATGATTAAAATTCACCTCACATCCTCCATGCAGGAGTCAGGACACTGCTCTGTAACCGTGCACAGCACTGCTCTGTAACCGTGCACAGCTCTGATCTGTAACCGCACACGGAACTGCTCTGTAACCATGCACAACACTGCTCTGTAACCATGCACAGCTCTGCTCTGTAACCGTGCACAGCACTGCTCTGGAACCGTGCACAGCTCTGCTCTGTAACCGTGCACAGCATTGCTCTGTAACCATGCACAACACTGCTCTGTAACCGTGCACAGCTCTGCTCTGTAACCGTGCACAGCATTGCTCTGTAACCATGCACAACACTGCTCTGTAACCGTGCACAGCTCTGCTCTGTAACCGTGCACAGCTCTGCTCTGTAACCGTGCACAGCACTGCTCTGTAACCGTGCACAGCTCTGCTCTGTAACCGTGCACAGCATTGCTCTGTAACCATGCACAACACTGCTCTGTAACCATGCACAGCACTGCTCTGTAACCGTGCACAGCTCTGCTCTGTAACCGTGCACAGCACTGCTCTGTATCCGTGCACAGCACTGTTCTGAAACCGTACATAGCATTGCTCTGTAACCGTGCACATCACTGATCTGTAACCGTGCACAGTACTGCTCTGTAACCGTGCACAGCACTGATCTGTAACCGTGCACAGTACTGCTCTGTAACCGTGCACAGCACTGATCTGTAACCGTGCATAGCACTACTCTGGAACCATGCAAAGCTCTGATCTGTAACTGTGCACAGCACAGCTCTGTAACCGTGCACAGCACTGCTCTGTAACCGTGCACAGCACTGCTCTGTATCCGTGCACAGCACTGTTCTGAAACCGTACATAGCATTGCTCTGTAACCGTGCACATCACTGATCTGTAACCGTGCACAGTACTGCTCTGTAACCGTGCACAGCACTGATCTGTAACCGTGCACAGTACTGCTCTGTAACCGTGCACAGCACTGATCTGTAACCGTGCATAGCACTACTCTGGAACCATGCAAAGCTCTGATCTGTAACTGTGCACAGCACAGCTCTGTAACCGTGCACAGCACTGCTCTGTAACCGTGCACAGCACTACTCTGTAACCGTGCACAGCTCTGCTCTGTAACCGTGCACAGTACTGCTCTGTAACCGTGCACAGCACTACTCTGTAACCGTGCACAGCACTGCTCTGTAACCATGCACAGCTCTGATCTGTAACCGTGCACAGCACTGATCTGTAACCGTGCACAGCACTACTCTGGAACCATGCAAAGCACTGATCTGTAACCATGCACAGCACAGATCTGTAACCGTGCACAGCACTGCTCTGTAACCGTGCACAGCACTACTCTGTAACCGTGCACAGCTCTGCTCTGTAACCGTGCACAGTGCTGCTCTGTAACCGTGCACAGCACTACTCTGTAACCGTGCACAGCACTGCTCTGTAACCATGCACAGCTCTGATCTGTAACCGTGCACAGTGCTGCTCTGTAACCGTGCACAGCACTACTCTGTAACCGTGCACAGCACTGCTCTGTAACCATGCACAGCTCTGATCTGTAACCGTGCACAGCACTGCTCTGTAACCGTGCACAGCACTACTCTGTAACCGTGCACAGCTCTGCTCTGTAACCGTGCACAGTGCTGCTCTGTAACCGTGCACAGCACTACTCTGTAACCGTGCACAGCACTGCTCTGTAACCATGCACAGCTCTGATCTGTAACCGTGCACAGTGCTGCTCTGTAACCGTGCACAGCACTACTCTGTAACCGTGCACAGCACTGCTCTGTAACCATGCACAGCTCTGATCTGTAACCGTGCACAGCACTGCTCTGTAACCGTGCACAGCACTACTCTGTAACCGTGCACAGCTCTGCTCTGTAACCGTGCACAGTGCTGCTCTGTAACCGTGCACAGCACTACTCTGTAACCGTGCACAGCACTGCTCTGTAACCATGCACAGCTCTGATCTGTAACCGTGCACAGCACTGCTCTGTAACCGTGCACAGCACTACCCTGTAACCGTGCACAGCTCTGTAACCATGCACAGCTCTGATCTGTAACCGTGCACAGTGCTGCTCTGTAACCGTGCACAGCACTACTCTGTAACCCTGCACAACACTGCTCTTTAACCGTGCACAGCTCTGATCTGTATCTGTGCATAGTGCTGCTCTGGAACACGGACAGTCACAGTCCTGTCATCAGTTTGTCCCAGACGAAGTTGTGTCTGCAGCTTCACACAACTGCAGTTTCTCTGAGTACGACAACCAGTTGTGATAAACTCTCTCCTGCAAACAGCTTTATTTAGACCCCCCCCCCTCCCACCCAGAAAAAGTTAGAAAACTGACCATAAACTATGTAGCACACCCCTCTAACATTTTAAAGTCAGTCTTTCAATTTTTTTTAAAAAAGAATTCCAAATAAATTGTGTTCCTGACAAGATATTGATAGAATTCAACCGTCTTTGTGTTTTTTATTATTTCACTTAACTGGAAAAAGTGAGAACAATGACATCGTCAGGTTCGGTGATATATGGCGCCCTAAACGAGCAGGCTTTGATTTGGGGCCATTTGGCTTTAGTCAAATCCTGTTTGTGTCCTGTTCACACTCGTTTCCTTTGATACTTCTTTGAAACTGTGACATGGTGGCGCAGCTGTTGGAATTAGTTGCCTCAGAGCAAGAAGGTTGCAGGTTTGCCTCCCAGCTGGGACCTTTCTGTGTGGAGTTTGCATGTTCTCCCCAAGTTTTCTCTGCGGACTCCAGTTTCTTACAGCAGACTCAAAACGTGCATGTTGGTTAGGTTAATTGGTAACTCCAGATTGTCCCTAGGTGTGTGTGAGGCTTTGTCTCATTTGTCCGGCCCTGTGATGGACTTGTGACCCGTCCACGGTGCACTTCACCACTTGCACAATGACCAGCAGAGATAAGCAGCAGCTGCCCCACAACCTGCAAAAGAAAAAGCAGATAACAGAAATAGATGGATGGATTAATTAGATGGGTAGACTTTTTGAAACCAATCAGAAAAAAAGGGCTTTTTATGACACACTTCTAGACTGAAGTTTGGTCAAACCTTAAAAAAAAAAGTTATGTTGTGAATAACTCAGCCACACTGGATTTTAGCACAAATTTTGTAAAACTTATAAAGTTGTAGCAGTTATTGTGTGTTATGGTCAGTCGGCTGTGCCAATTAAATTGGTTGGATTCCAAAAATTATTCAGTTGTAGATGTACACACAATGTCTGTAGGCTCATTAAATTCATTAAATTTAGTGCTTCATTATATATTTTAGTGGTAGAATACTGTACACACACAAAGACATTTTTCTAATCAACAGCAGGCAGGCACATTTTTTTTTCTTTTATCCCAACAGGTCTTTTTTGTGCTGTCCGTCTCATCTGGAGCATCATTTATGAAAAACATTTTACAACATCACATGCTTTCTTGGGTAGTAATGGGTTATGTTCTTATTGGGGAATCTTTAATTTCTTTTTGTTTATTTGATTTATCGCAAAGACAAATGTCTGCATTTATTCAATAGCATAACAAGGATTCATAAAAATGCTTTAAAAGTTGGGGATATTAGTCCATTTGCATCTGTTTTTACACAAAAAGAGCAATTTTAAATTGTTTTATGTAGAATGTAATTTATTCATCCAAACAAAATGTCTAGGTTTTGGATAAAAACAGAATGTGAGAATGTCATAATGTTTTTTATGAAATCAAAAGTTTTTTTAATTTTCAGTTTTATGGCACATTTGAATCAAAACCCTCAACTAACCAGCAGCTTGGCTTTTCGTCTCTTTTGTTAAATGCTCGGCTCCTTTCTGGCCACACGGCCCGGGTTAATTTATCACTGCCCTGTTCTTAAAAACACGAGCATGTTTGGCAGATTAGATGTTGAAAACAGCCAACGCTGCATGAATATCTGAACAGCTTTGGCACAAGACACGCTTTTGTTTGAATAATCTCAAGACAAGTTTTCATTTTTACTGCTACTTAGCAAATGGCAGTGAAAACACCACTAAACAATTTGAGCTCAACAGCATTTTACCTTTAAGTCACATTTTAAAATCATTTTGAAAATTTGTAAAAGAACAGGACCACTTTGGCCCAAATTCAATCAGATAAACTCAGCATTACTTTTTGAAAACAGTCGGGCATGTCACAACGTGAACCGTTGGATTTTATCCGTTACAACATTTCCCACATGGATCATCAGATTTCTGGACACCAGACTTGTAAGTTTCATGATCCAAACTTGACGTCTGTCCTGCTCCTCTTCCAGTTTCTTCTCTGTCCAGGAGGAAAAGAGCAACAAGCTCAAGTGATAAAGAGCGCACGGTGCTGCCGTGACAACAGCCGGTAGATTTGGTTGTGTTCACGTTGGAATTTAGTAGAGCTGAAGTACAAAAGATGTATTGTTCAGGTACTTTGGCTGGGCCTGAACCCACGTCTACTTAGACCTCGGTGGAGGTCTGGCTGCCGAGCGTAGTGGTCTGATTAATGGTTACCAGTGTCGTGTTCATCTAAGAGTTTGTCTATCTCTGAACTGTGTTAGTGTAACATGAGGCTTAACTTCAGTGTTTTTGTGGTATAACTAGAGCTACAGAGGTAAAAATAAAAACCTGGCAGCAGCTTGGTAAAGATTGCATAATCGGTCTTATTTCTAGCTAATCTCATAAAAAGTGATGCACTTAGTAACTCATAATTTTAAAACACTAAAGATAATTTTACAACAAGAGGTCTATTTGGTCATGTCTTTTATTCTGACTGACACAGAATTAGGCACAAAACTATCTTTAAAATGTTGTGATAAAAAGTGATGCAAATATAAAACACATTCCTCTAGAACAGGGGTCTGCAACCTTTACGATCAAGAGCCATTTCTGCCCTTTCGTTCACTAAATTAAACGTGTCAAGAACCGCAATACCTATTACAACTGTCATTATCAACTGGTGGCCCATGGGCCATTTTAAGTTTGCTAGAGGGGCTTTTCTAGCGTGAAATTATAAAACTAAAAACATCTAATGATTGTTAACATTTAGTGATATTTTTACATTTTGAGACAAAAGAAAATATTGGATTCCATCCATCTTCCATTCATCTGTCCAACGTCTTGTATTGTCTTGTATTTTGCCAATAAATAAATAAAAAATACAGTGAACTGTGCAGACAAATGTGCTTTTCATACAATTGTGGAGTACCTTATTTTCTGGAGGCACATTTAAAATCCTTTAATTTTCTCAAAAATTGACAGTGAGCCTTATAATCCAGTGAGTCTTCTGTATTAATTCTGGTTGTGCTTACTGACCTCAAACCGATTGTTATGTGGTTATTATGAATGAGCTAGATAAAGTTTGACTTATCCGACTGTTTTGTTTTGATAATGCGCCTTATAATCTGGTGCACCTTATAGTCCAAAAAGTATGGTAATTGCGTATCCTACTTTGAAGAATAAAGCATAAAGTTAAAGTGGGTATAATTTACTTTGTGCATTAGTACTAGTATCTACATATTTGCAAAGGAGTTGACAGGAAAACTGTTAAACTAGTCATTTTTTGTGGGTACAACATCCTATAAAATTCAGTTTTATGTCAGTTTTGGTCAAAGCTTGAAAGAGCCGCTGCAGAGGGACCAAAGAGCCGCATGTGGCTCCAGAGCTGCAGGTTGCAGACCCTTGCACTAGAACAATGTTTTAGCCCCTTTTGTAGTAAGAACAGTAGCTGGCACACTTAAAAAAAATAAAAATACTTAATTGAAAGCGTTTAAACCACCGTGGGACTTTTGAATATTGGGTAAATTGATCTCCCAAAGGTTCGTTTTCCACCAAGAAATGTGCAGCTCTGTAGCTCATGACCCCACGTCGATATTACAATGTCATGTTGAGAACTCTGTCCACCTTGTTGATTGAACTCACAATGCTCGTGGACAATCCAGCAGAAAGGTCTTTGATATCTGAACCAGAAATGTCATGAACAGGTCCCGTCTCATCGTCATTTACTCTTCACATGCAAATGTCTGTCAGCGCTTCAGTTGCACAAGATTTTTGACGACTGTCCCAGTGCTACATTATGTATTCAGGTTGCGCTTGCATTTTTTAAATAGCTGACTGTTTTGACCAGGACAGCGGGAGTTAATTAGCCATCAGATGTTTTGAGAGTTCTGCAGCAGGGCTTTTTAAATGGGATGTAAAGGTCGCCGGGCCTTGGGCTGGCTTGCGCTCTGGTGCCCGGCTCTGGGCGGGGGGCCCTCGGCTCGCTGGTGGGTTGCGGGTTCGTGGGCTGGGGGGTTGGGTGTCTGGGGGCGTGACCAGTGGCCTGTGGGATGGGGCAGGTTGACCCAGCCTGGGTGTCTAGTGTGCTATATGTTCTGAGAGTTGTTAGTATGAGGGGTGTGGAGTTAAACATTTATGAGTCCCAAAATGTAATTAAACACTTATGGGTCACCAACCTGTAGGAGGTTTAGGTTCTGATCAGTTTACTGACTTTACCATATTCCAGGTGCAAGTTGGCGCAGATTTTATCTGACCCAAATTCAAATGAGTTCACTCTTTTTTGGATTAAACCGATTAACTGTGACTAGACAAAATGTAATTTCACGAGAAACGTCAACTTATGTTGATCCACCAGAGATGAACCTTTTATTGAGAAAATCATAAAAGTACATCAAACATTTGTATCGAGATTAGCTCTGATTTAATAACTACTGTAGACAAAATTCAAATTGAAACAAACAGACAAGTTAAGGTTTAACTTTTCTGTTGGCACATTTACTTAAGAGTTACTGGCTTAGGAAAATTAAGTTTAAGGGAGGAGAAAGTTTATGAAAGATGAAGTTTAACAGAAGTTAATTATTTTGAATTAGACAGGGTGACACTTTTTCCAAACGAGTCCGGCTGGACTTCTCGCACGCTCAGCAAACAAGCAACGACTCTTTACCTGGTGACGACACGTCTCTTGGAGATAAGAGCTGAGAAGCAGTGTGGACACTTAACGGATTGTGGTCCGGTAGACGTCCAGTTGACTTCAGCGTGTGTTTACTGATTCAACGATATGTGAAGAGCGCCTTGCCTCGGCAGAAACAAGACCACGTCCTGATTGGTTTTCAAAATAAAACTTTCAGAAAACAAATTCTTTCAGAAAAGAAATTGAGTGAGTTACAGCAAAGCTCTGTGGTAAATCTGGTTAGAAACGTAGGTCTAATTGGCAAATGACCACAACGTCCAACCAGTTTCCAGAGAAGAACCAAGTTGTTCAGTTCAGTTCTCCCTTTGCACCGAAGCCAAAACGGGAAGTAAGAGTTTTAATGTGTAGGGCGGGATCAGCCCAATTCATCCCGCTTATTGGCTGTTTTAAGAAAGTAAAGGAGTGATTTTTCAGCTCCCAGAGTCGGAAGATCTCTGAAGGACAGTAGGAAAACTGTTTAGAGAAGCGGCCAGATGGACTAGCCAGTAACGTGAAATATTATGTCTAGCTTGATAGACAAAGCAGAGAAGTTTCACTTAAGAAGTTACCCTGAACTGTACCTCAGATTTAAAGCACACGTGTACTGAAGAATAAACCAGCAGAAGGGTCAAACTCATGCAAATAACAGATCATCATTAAATGACAAAAGCATACTGTTGATCAATTCCGAATTAACACAAATTAAAAGGAAGTCTATTTCTGAGTGATTTGTGTTTCTTAATTAAAAGTAAACTGGAATAAACAGTAATTTTGTCCTTCATTGTAGGTTTTTTAGAGAAAAGGAGATTCACCTGAGAGCTGCAGTGAAAGAGTGAATTCAGGTGTTTTAACCAAAAAATCAGAGATGAGGTGTTCCACTACAGGTGGGTGTAATATTTCTTCTGGGGTGGGGACTGGGTGGATGTCCTTGATGATGGCCTTCTGCTGGCGGCCCTCGGGGCCCTGTCCCTCTCTGGTTTGGAGCTCAAAGGGCCTGGCGGTCAGGGAGGTATCTTGGCCTCGCTCCTTGGGTGGACCTTGGGGAGCTGGGGGGGCCTGTTGGGTCAGCGGGGGAGCTGACTCCCTGCAGGAGCATTTAGTCCTGCCAGTGCTGGGCAGCGCTAATCCAAAATTTAGTTCCGCTATTTCTAAAGCACTAATTAATTTATTTAGGTCCGCAATTTCAAAAGCACTAATGTCTTATGAAAATTAGGGGAAGCTAAATTCTAAACCGCTAATTAAATTCAACAATTGCTAGCCAACAAGTTATGCAATATTTGCACTAGACTGCCAACTAGCGGTGCATGAACTGTTATACACCTTTATCCTACCTCTTACGTCACAGCAGCAGCTTCCCATTAACTCCTCCTGACCCACCTGGATATTTACAGTCCTGGACAGAAGAAACATCACAGTTGGCAAAAAGAGCAACAAACATTAAAAAAAAAACTTTACATGTATTAACAGCTGCACGTACAAATTATATTCTTCATTACACATGCACATACTTTGTATTTATTTTTTTAGATTATCCTATATCTGTTAAGCACCTTGGTCAATGCAAGGCATTGCAGGAAGGTGCTATACAAATAAAGTTTATTACATTATTATTATTATAACTTCAATTCAAAGACCACATCAACAGTACAGGTAAAATTAAAGTTAGAGATCAAGTTTTAAAGTGCACTTCCAAGTTGTATCCAAGTTTAATTCATATAAGAGTCAATTAAGCTTAAGTTACTTCAATATTCCGCTCATTCTCAATCAGTTCATCTGGACAGTTTCTTTTTAGTAGAAATTACTTCAATATTGTTTCAAAAAACAAATAGTAATTTCTTTTTTGTTGCGCAACCGAAAAATAAATTACACCAATTCCAAAATTCTATAGGCAGTCAACAGATTTAATGAAAAGTAACTAAAATGATCCTAAAAGGATGAAATTACAAAAATCAAAGGATTTATTTAATACTTTACGTACATATATTCTATTCGGCCACGAAATTAACAAAATGAGAATGATCTTTTAATCCCTAAGACCACTTTTAAATCTCAAATACATGGGCGTGTCGCCACCGCATTTCTACATAAAAGGAACCCAAATACATGAAATAAACGACTCACCGTCGAGTGGTGGACACAAAACACACAATACAATCCTCCGGCTGCGTTAATTTGGCTTGAAACAGCGGGGTTCTCTGCGGATTTATGAAGAGACCGAGCACAACGAGCTAGCCATAAATGTTAGCACCCGAGTTCACCTCTGACCCGGAAGATGTCAAGATGGAATAGTCCATTTTTAGTAGGGAGATACAGAAATCGACCGGTTTTTGTATTGCGTTTTTAATGATCGTTTTCATCGTAACTAATTATTTTTATGTTAAATGTACATTAACAAGCATGAGCAATGTTAGTGATGTAGGTGACTGGCCGGGGCGGGGCCGGGGCCCCTGCTGATTTGGGGCCCCAAGCAACGGCATCATTTGCCTACATGGTAGATCCGCGTCTGTTCTCCCCTCTGCTCCCCCTCCAACCCTCCCTCCTCTCTGCTCTTTACGGTGAGGGGGAAAAAGGTAAAACAAGCAGCTACGGAGCCAGCATAAGAGCCTGTAAATAAGTTTATTCGTTTTTACTGATAGATAATTAGTTATTAGCGGTACTGCATTTTAAATAAAAATAGCACAAATCCGCTTATGAATTATAAAAGTTAGTCACTCCGCTGTTACGCTGACAAAAACGTTAGGTCCGCTGAAAGCGGATTAGCGCATTAGCGGTCCCAAGCGGTCATATGCCCACCTTTGAGTCCTGCAGTTATTTTTCTCCCCATCCCTCACCGCGGACCTCCACCCTCTTCATTTTAAAATTTCTTTCATGTAGGGATTTTGTTGGCTCGGGTGTGCTACAACAATTTTACATCTCTGTTGACTAGAGCCACCTAGGACTCAGTTTTATTATACACCTTAGAAATTCACTCATAACATCCTCATGACATTCACATATAGGAACTTGGGGTGGGCACTATGGCTATGGGAGGCGGGATGACACTACTGTCAACCCTTGAGCCTGTGCTCACTTCCAATGATGCATTTAGAGTCAGTAAGGGTTTGGATTAGAGTTGGGTGGAGGGGAAACTGGCATTATACCAGCCTCTACTCCTTCTTTCCTTTTTTTAATTGCACTTTACAACAACACACATCAACAGCACATCTGGGGGCGGGGGTGGGTGTGTCCGGGTCTTATGTTTTTTTTTTCTCTCTTGCCACCCCCTGGTTCCCTGGCTGCCATTCCGGGGGTGGGGTCCGGTAGTAGGGCAGGCCGTCGGGTGTTGTCCTGGACTATGGAGGGGTTGGGGGCCTGGGGGGTTGCCGTGGGCGGGGCTGGCACTGCGCCCTCTCTAGGGCTGTTTGGACTCGGGTGTCCTGTCCTGTCGGCTGGGCGCAGGTTGGGCCGGATCATGGATGTTGGCTCCTCTCCGCCCCAGAATGAATGGGTCTACCTCCTGGGTTTGGGTGTGGGCTGCCCCATCTAGGGGGCAGGTACATGTCTTGGACCTGGGGGGTATAGAGTGCGTATCGGCAATATAAACGGAATGTGTCGTTATTGTTATATGTTTCCACCACATCACAGACGTTCACCAAGAAATGTGCAGCTCTGGAGCTCATGACCCCACTTCGATATTACAATGTCACGTTGAGAACTCTGTCCACCTTGTTGATTGAACTCACAATGCTCGTGGACAATCCAGCAGAAAGGTCTTTGATATCTGAACCAGAAATGTCATGAACAGGTCCCGTCTCATCGTCATTTACTCTTCACATGCAAATGTCTGTCAGCGCTTCAGTTGCACAAGATTTTTGACGACTGTCCCGTGCTACATTATGTATTCAGGTTGCGCTTGCATTTTTTAAATAGCTGACTGTTTTGACCAGGACAGCGGGAGTTAATTAGCCATCAGATGTTTTGAGAGTTCTGCAGCAGGGCTTTTTAAATGGGATGTAAAAGTGAAGTATCCCTCTAGGCCAGTTGTCCTGAGACCGTCTTAATGAAGCTTTCTTTTTCTGCAGACACATCAAATTTATGCCTCATTGCTATGGAAAAGCCAATATTGTTGCCAAATGTGATGTGGTTAAAACCATCTCTAAGCTTGGAAATCTAACATATAGTTAATATATTTATGTGCAAAATGATTATAGAATGTAATAGATATAGGTACCCTTCATTTGCAAATGTCTAGTGTCAAATTGTACCTTTGACAACAGGTTTTGACCCAACGATGAAAGTGAGCCACAGTTCTTTTGTTTTTTGCAGAACCATTCTGTGCGAGACAACTTCATCACAGCAGATTTTAGATTGACATGCTCCATTTTTTTAGTTTTCCCAAATAGTCCATCTTTCCTTCACGATGAAACAGGAAGGCATCTGTCTAGTGTTTTTATCCCTCCAGTATAGGAAGATGCTCCAGTCACTCTCGAAAGTCATACCAAACCTTTTTTAGTCTTTTCTAAAAACAGTCAATGCTCAGAGTCCTAAGAATGTGACCTCAATTTTAAACTACTTAGATAACTTTACTAATTGGCTTTTTTTAGTGCATGTGCATGTTTCTGTTCAGTGTCCTGACACAACTTCTGTTGTGACTTGTATAAATAAACTGAAGATAATTTTACTCTATAAAGCTCAAGAGTCGAGACATTCTTCTCGTCCTCAGCATCTCATTACATTGTTGACCTTGTGTTGACCTTGTGTTGATTTGCATAATGAGCCTAAACCCACTGACATTAATGTTAAATTGCTTTGGACATGGTTGGTGAGGCTTACATGCTGTTGGATTGACTGGGCCATCTCATGTTTGGGCGGCACGGTGGATCAGTTGGTAGAACTGTTGCCTCTCAGCAAGAAGGTTGCTGGTTTAAATCCCAGCCAGAGGCCCTTTCTGGGTGGATTTTGTTTGTTCTTCTCGTACTGCGTAGGTTTTCTCCAGGTACTCCCATTTCCTCCCACAGACCAAAAACATGCACGTTAGACTGACTGGTGACTCTAAATTGACCCTAGGTGAGAGAGAGAGAGAGTGGATGGTTGTTTGTCTCTATGTGTCTCTGTGATGGACTGGAGACCTGTCCAGGTGTCTCTGTGATGGACTGGAGACATGTCCAGGTGTCTCTGTGATGGACTGGAGACATGTCCAGGTGTCTCTGTGATGGACTGGAGACATGTCCAGGTGTCTCTGTGATGGACTGGAGACATGTCCAGGTGTCTCTGTGATGGACTGGAGACATGTCCAGGTGTCTCTGTGATGGACTGGAGACATGTCCAGGTGTCTCTGTGATGGACTGGAGACATGTCCAGGTGTCTCTGTGATGGACTGGAGACATGTCCAGGTGTCTCTGTGATGGACTGGAGACATGTCCAGGTGTCTCTGTGATGGACTGGAGACATGTCCAGGTGTCTCTGTGATGGACTGGAGACATGTCCAGGTGTCTCTGTGATGGACTGGAGACATGTCCAGGTGTCTCTGTGATGGACTGGAGACATGTCCAGGTGTCTCTGTGATGGACTGGAGACATGTCCAGGTGTCTCTGTGATGGACTGGAGACATGTCCAGGTGTCTCTGTGATGGACTGGAGACATGTCCAGGTGTCTCTGTGATGGACTGGAGACATGTCCAGGTGTCTCTGTGATGGACTGGAGACCTGTCCAGGTGTCTCTGTGATGGACTGGAGACATGTCCAGGTGTCTCTGTGATGGACTGGAGACATGTCCAGGTGTCTCTGTGATGGACTGGAGACCTGTCCAGGTGTCTCTGTGATGGACTGGAGACATGTCCAGGTGTCTCTGTGATGGACTGGAGACATGTCCAGGTGTCTCTGTGATGGACTGGAGACATGTCCAGGTGTCTCTGTGATGGACTGGAGACCTGTCCAGGTGTCTCTGTGATGGACTGGAGACCTGTCCAGGTGTCTCTGTGATGGACTGGAGACCTGTCCAGGTGTCTCTGTGATGGACTGGAGACATGTCCAGGTGTCTCTGTGATGGACTGGAGACATGTCCAGGTGTCTCTGTGATGGACTGGAGACATGTCCAGGTGTCTCTGTGATGGACTGGAGACATGTCCAGGTGTCTCTGTGATGGACTGGAGACATGTCCAGGTGTCTCTGTGATGGACTGGAGACATGTCCAGGTGTCTCTGTGATGGACTGGAGACATGTCCAGGTGTCTCTGTGATGGACTGGAGACATGTCCAGGTGTCTCTGTGATGGACTGGAGACATGTCCAGGTGTCTCTGTGATGGACTGGAGACATGTCCAGGTGTCTCTGTGATGGACTGGAGACATGTCCAGGTGTCTCTGTGATGGACTGGAGACATGTCCAGGTGTCTCTGTGATGGACTGGAGACATGTCCAGGTGTCTCTGTGATGGACTGGAGACATGTCCAGGTGTCTCTGTGATGGACTGGAGACATGTCCAGGTGTCTCTGTGATGGACTGGAGACATGTCCAGGTGTCTCTGTGATGGACTGGAGACATGTCCAGGTGTCTCTGTGATGGACTGGAGACATGTCCAGGTGTCTCTGTGATGGACTGGAGACCTGTCCAGGTGTCTCTGTGATGGACTGGAGACATGTCCAGGGTGTCCCTCACCCCTGGCACAGTGACTGCTGGATATGGTCACCAGTGAACTCTGTGTCCTGAAAAAAAGATGAAGCAGGTAAAGATGATGTCCTGTCTCCTGCTTTTGGCAGAGGGACATGGTATCATTGGTAGTTAATGATTTGTTCCCCCCCCCCCCTTTTTTTTTCCTCATGTGATTCTCATGGGGGGCAACAAATCATTAAATATCGATGATACCATGTCCCTCTGCCAAAAGCAGGAGACAGGAGAACAGGACAACACTTTTGTGTCAGCAAATCAGAGATGACAGATTAAGGAAATAACGTGATAAATTGTAGTGATAAATCTTTTGTGCTGTTTGAGAAAGTCATCATATGCTCAGATGTTACAGATAGTTTGGCTTCAGTAGCACTGGTGATGTTGGGTTAAGTCAGATGTTTTTGTCACAGATGGAACAGCTAATAAGCTCCCATTACACTAATGACCTTCTCCAGCGAGGATGTATTAATCAAAAATTTATACTGTGCAGGTGTTCAAGTGCAGTCACTAATTAATCATCTTATTCCTGTCGTACCATTTGATCAGTCTTACTGGCACAAGTTCTTGGCATAAATATAAGCCAACAATAACCTACTGAACAGGCTGTTTTTACCCTTTCATATCAACTGGACAAATGTCTGAATAATTTTTTTTATTGTGCAAATCATGAATTTCACTCTTGGAGGAAAGTGGAGGTGATGGGGCATCACATGACACTAGAGCTTGCAACAGATTCAGCAGTGGGACTGGACTTTGGGGCTACAGTTAACGTGCATTTGTTCTATATTAATACATATTTTTTTATACTTTTTTTGGAAATGTTAATTTAATACAGTTTACTAACATGGTACAATTTCACAACAAAGTCATTTTACAGCACATACTATTTTAACGTGTAAACAAGTCCAAATGAACTTTAGATAACATAAAAGTAATTTTAACCTTCTGATCCAGACTTTAGTTCAGTCATATTAATATTCAAATTAAATTGCATATCTAATTCAAGCCACACCTTAAAAATCAGTACAGCACAGTGCAGTGCAATTATAAACCTGTAATTAAATAGCCAGATTTAGTGAAACAATTAAACTAAATTTGATCAAAAGGTTAAAAGTTTTAAGTTTAGTCCAAAGGGAGGCTTCCTCATATTTTACACATGGAGCTGGTGCTACTGGAGCATTGCCTCTTATTCTTTTCAAAATACTTTTGCTTAGATGAGAAAAGGAGAATAAAGCATGAGGAGAGAAGGTATGAAAATAAAGATCTCTCATGTCCCAGACAGGCCACGGTTTGAGGCATCAAAAATACCTACCACAGCAAAACAACATAAATATCATGACTCATGTGAGGCCGGTGAAGGCCTTGAGTCTTAAGAGAAGGTCGTAGCATAGTCCAGAGCCCCCTCAGTGGGTGGGGGGTCAGCTTCACTCAGCTCCTCAGCCATTGTCCAGATAAGAGGTAGAGGTGTTTGTTATCACCCGTTGAGGCTCTGTCCTGTGCAAGTGAGGGTTTTCTACAGTTACAGACCAGAATCATTCGTGCTAGGTTAATTAGTCACTTTAAATTGTCCCCATGTGAGTGAAAGTGTGAATGGTTGTTTGTCTTTACGTGGCCTTGTGACCTGTCCAGTGCCGTGCCTCTCACACAGACCGCTGGAGATAGGCACCAGCTTGCATGCGACGTGGAAAGGGAAGAAAAAAAAAAAAGAGTAAATCAAATGGATGGAACTTTAATGCAAATACAGTTTAGTTTGAATCATTTCTGGCTGTTTGCTGATTTTTGATTGAAAACACGGTGCATACTTTAATAAATGCAAGTCTTTACATCCAACACATGATGCACTCACCTTATCTGCAGAAGAAAACCATTGGATTTGGGCAAGCATTGCACCGTTGTTATCTTAGACTGGCTTCTTCCTTTTTGCTTTTGATTTCTTGTTTTGTTTGTGTATGTATTTACTGTAGCACAATCATTGTTAGTGTTATTTGTGTCAACTGATAAAAATAACAAATTACATAAAGAAGGAAAATGCACTATACTTTTAAGAAATATAAAACTTGAAACCCGCTCATTCTCAATCAGTTCATCTGGACATTTTCTTTTTAGTAGAAACGTTTCACCCTCACTCCAGAGGGCTTCGTCAGTCAGAGTAGTCCCAAGCACACTGAAGTTCCCCCACCAAGTAAACAACTTAAGTGGACCAACCAGTTTGCTGTAGCCAAGATGGTTTCTGGAGGCTGTCCTGTCCCTCGTCGACTCCTCCCAGGCAGGCAGACATGTCCAAAGTGGTTCAAGACAAGAAAGTTCATTCTCAATAGTCCAGGTATCAAATCCGCTCATTCTCAATCAGTTCATCTGGACAGTTTCTTTTTAGTAGAAACGTTTCACCCTCACTCCAGAGGGCTTCGTCAGTCAGAGTAGTCCCTGATTGAGAATGAGCGGATTTGATACCTGGACTATTGAGAATGAACTTTCTTGTCTTGAACCACTTTGTATAAAACTTGAAAACAGTCGTTTCCATAGTGGTTGGTTTACATATGTACATTTGTATATGGGGGTGGCATTTTTGGATTTTGACATGGCAACCTGACTTTCGATGATGACCTTTCTTACTTCCACACATTTTTATTTTTATTTATTTAATTTATTCATTTCAATTTTAAAACACAAAGACTGCTGGAGATAGGCACCAGCTTGCATGTGACGTGAACTGGAAGTCAGTGCGTTGCTTATTCTTCAGGCCATCCAGTTCACAAGACAAATTGACATTTGTGGCAGCAGCCATCTTGGATTTTGACATGGCAACCCAATTTTTGAATGAAGCTTGTCTTACGTCTAAATGTAGCCATATACCAAAGTGGAAGTTGATACCTCACTTGTTTTTCAAGTCATTATGCTCACAACATGCTCACCAGAAACACATTGGGCTACAATTTTCAAACTTTTTTTAAACTTGCATAGCAAATTGAATAAGAAACGGAGAATTGCATTCTTCCTTACTTACACATTTAGTTATTAATATTACTTCAGCTGCTTCCTCCAAAGGTAAACGGCCTTCTTTTGAAGCATGTGAGCCTGATATTAAGACAAGTGGAAGCAGTGTAATGATGTGGTTGCAGGTCCTCTCACTTCAGCTGAAGTAACTTTATTGACCAGTTTATCATTGTATTATTTCACAATTCCTTCTGTTCTATTATTTTCTTTCCTCTGTGTTCCTTTATTGTTTGTGCAGCGATCTGACCTCCATGTCGAGGTCAGAGAAGTTTATAAACAGCTCTGTGTTGCCAATTTCACTTCCAAAATGACTTATTATGAGGCCTGGGACAGTTAAACAATAAATAATGTGCTGCACTGTCCAGGCCTTCAAACAGACAGAGTTGGAGGTTGAGGCGTTGGACTGAAGACGAACAATAAAACAAAGAGGAGATTTAGTGTCTGCTAACAGTGGAAGGTTGTGCTGCAGAAGAGACGGAAGCTTTCCATCAGGCCTTGCTTTGACGTGCAATATTTAATCCAAAAAGCAGCAATGAAAGAGTACATTAAGAGATGCAGGCCCAACATGTGCACTTTGTGATGGCATACATTATGTGGACTCAGTGATTCTTTGTTCAGATGCCTTGAGCAGGTTAAGAGTTCAAAGCTGGAGCAGAGCAGGGGAGATGCCCGAGCTGGGATGGGGTCCTGCTGCTGCAGTTGTCTGCCCCGTGGCGTGGGGACTGACTCAGAGGAGGCTGCTGAGCTGCAGCTCCACGGTTTGGAGACGGAGAACAGGGAGACTGAGACAAGGTAACGCCTTTAAAGGCATTGACAAAGTTAAATTAACTTACTTCTTTGTGTATTGTTAGTATTTGCATCAATGTTACTATAATTTGCATGGTCTTATTCTCATGCAAATGTGTACAATAAATTTAAGTTCAAATTTTGCCAGGAAATCCAAACAAAATGTATTTAAAAAATCTGTATTATATTTATAGTTATACTGTATATTGTAATTCCTCACTTTTAAAGTTAAGACTGTAGCTCAAAACTTGATTTCATCTGCCTTTCTGGATGAAGAAAACTGTATTTGCATTTTTGATATAAAGTTTTCACAATTTTGATAGATTTTGGACAGTACTTCTTTCTGCCGCATTCTACTGCAGAAAGAAGCTGGTCCCACGCATGTTGTCTGTCCAGATGAGAGGAGAAGAGATTGGTTTGCTGCCACAAAGGTGTAAGGTGGATGTTGGCTTACAAGAGAGAATTTATGTGAAAGGTGTATCAGAAACTTTTGCATAAAATAAATTTACTGTGTACCAGAGATTATGTTGCTTTAAAGATGATGTATGAGCAATATCCTAGTGTTTGTATGGGAGAAAATTCTCTGAATGCAAATGTACAAGAGTATAATTAGGCTAGATTTTTAATAGTATTTATTGTTTTTACAAATTAAACTAATTCCCATTAAATAATCTTTCACACTGAGATGAACCAGCTACAACTAACTCAAACAAGAGGTATGCCTACTGGTATGCCCACAGTTGCTGAGGGATTTGAATAAGTTTGTAGTTTGCAAGATGAGTTTTTTAAATAATTTTCTGAATTGGAATTGAAAAGGGAATTCAAGTAAATCTTAAACTTTATGGTGCAAGATATTGAAGTGAGTAGGAGTTACACTGTGTATGAAAATAGAGGTGCAATTTTATTTATGTATTTGCTGATCTGAGGCAGCACAGAGGGACAGATCCTGGCGAGTCGAGAAATCAATTTTATCCATGACAAAACACAATGACAGAGCTGGGGGTGGCCATTGGTGGCCTCCAGATTAATCTTTGGCCACCCAAATCATTTGGAAAAACTATTATTTTAAACAATTTTAAAGGAGACCACATATAGGTATTTAAATTTTTTATGTTATGTCTGTGTGCTATCTTGACAATATTAATTCATTTTAATACACAAAATAATTCTTAGATAATCAATTACACCCTTTTTAATTCTGCCATTTTTAACTTTCGTTTTGAACGACCGGTTTATGATAATGAGATCTCGTGGCACGCCCTTCAAAGATCTGCTTGCATTAACTCCGCCCTCCAAAGGCAGACGAGGAAGTCAACTCACGTTACTACCACAGAGCCGAGCTGACTGAGCTGAACTGGACCACGACAGATCAGAGTGTACAAGTTGTCGTGTCATTTTTTATTCTTCCTCTGTAATGTCTCCTCTGACTCTCCCACCCTCTGCCTGTGCGCGCGAGCTGGAGGGAGCAAAGCACACACACGCACACACACACTCACAGCGGGGCTATCTTTTTATCTGTGTTTCTCCGAGGAGCCGTGCTGGCCCGACACACAAACACACACACACACACTCACACAAACATGCACACATCTGTTCCCATCTGAAAACTATCAATTTTAAATCTGCTTAGTGCTCCATTATCTGCGCCAGGAGTTTAAAAAAAAAAAGGGGGGGGGGAAAAATCAATGGACAAGATGCGAACCCAGGTCTCCCGAGTGGCGTTCGAGCGCGCTAACCACTCAACCAAACTGGCAGTTGTGCAAAAGTAGTCCTTCATCATATAAGAAGTGTAATTCTTCTACGGTAATGTCGCCTGGACATTGCCATTAAAAATAAAATTAAGCCACGCATCTCTGCTCTCTGAGACTGGAAGAGTGTGTATCAACACATGTTGTGTAATGCAGCCAACAACGCAACATTTAACTTTAGGAGCCATTCTGCTGAGATGAACTATTCTTCTTCTTCTCCATTTGATTTATGGCGGATCGCAAACAACTGTTAGGTGCATACCGCCACCTAGTGTGCAGGCTGAGATGAACTCAGGAACCGCGTGGGTGGAGCATTACCAGGGGTTGCTAGGTGACGGGGGCGGGACAAAGGTTGGGATGGGTTGTGGCTGTGGGTTGTGGCTGCGGTTTGTGACGTAACAAACCGCAGGAAGTGCAATCGGCCCGTTTCTATCTAAGATAAATAAATATACTTATAGTAAATAAACCACTGGGTGCATTTTTTTGGCCTTAGGACTGTTTTTTTATGAAGTAAATACCCAAAGTTGAGTACAAAAACATTAAAAAGTGAATTTTGCATCTGTGGTCCCCTTTAAGCAATTGGGAGTGGTAAAGCAGAGGTTAGAAAAGGTGGGCCTGTGATCGGAAGATCGCTGGTTCAACTCCTGGTACCGACAACATAGCATAGAATAGAATAGAATATATCTTTATTGGCATATTTGCACCAAGGTACAAAGTTTTGCAATTGGCGCGCGCACCATCCGAAGAGGGACGTACGCACGGAAGCCGCAGCAGTATAAAACCGCGCCACCAACAATCAGATATGAAAAAGGAACATACAGTCGGGTAATCAGTGGTATTCAAAAAAGAATCTATCACAATTTGTCTTAGGACACTCCATGATAAAGTCTAAAAAACTCTACCAGCTTTAGCACGAATAAGACAAGACATGTTGCGTTTCATGGCAAGCAGGGAGATTGTCCGTGAAAATCATTTCAGATAAGCACAGTCTGTAGATGGCATTCAGCTCGGCTCCATTCTGAAAGCACACAGAGACCTCTGGGGGGGGGGGGCAGCGAGTTCTCAACAGCTTTCACTCCAGGAGAAGATTGCAGACAGCCTTCTTTTTCCAAGGTTGCTCACAGTCCAGATTAGATTAGTCGCTTATTTATTTTCAGGCCAGGCTACAGTGTACTTTTGACTGCAGCCTTGAAGTCCAGGTGCTGTTCAGGTCCAAATCCGAATCATGTGAGGTTCCGAGCTACAAATCCCCATCTGTGCCCTGATGGGTCGGCTGTAAACGAGTCCCAAAGCGCACCGCAGGTCCGCGGCTGTCCGCCGCTGCTCCCACCGTGCGGTTCAGCTCGTACAACAGCTGGCTTGTTGAGGTCATAGCCCGGATCAGAGAATCTTGTTGAGCAGGGAGTCTCGCCAGCGCGTTGATCGCCGCGGCCGCCTCCCTCAGCTTCCAGTAGCAGAAAACATCCGCCGATCCCAAAAAGCAGAGCAACTGCCACCAATATTCCAATAATCCACAGAACTTCAACGTCTTCGACAGAGAGAACGGTCAGACACCATGGCCACGAGTCCATAGTGTATCCCACCGCATGCGTGTCGAAAGGGCAAGCCGCTTCTCCTGGTCCGGTGTGCTTCGTTGAAATTTTTTTTATCAATAGAGGAAACAGCCCACGTAAATAAATCCATTCCAAATTCAGGGTATCCGCGGGGTTGTAAAAGGTATTAAAAGGTAGTAAATGAAATTAACACAAATTAAGGCCATTAAAAAGTATTAAAAAGTAATAAACGTCATCTGACGAGGTATTAAATTTTTTAAACCTACACAACTATATTTTTCTTGTTCTGTCGTCTAAAAAAAGGTCTGTGAATTTATTTATCTTTTCTAATTTTATGTTCCAAGTAGGACCTTAGCTAAAACAAAGACGTCATATCGTCAGTCAGTGTGCGCGCGCACCTACAGCTGGTATCATGTCTGTAAAAAGAAACAGGAAAGGATCACGGCTTTATCCTCCGACATTTAACAAGAAATGTACCTAAACAATTGTTTGTTAGCTCGAAATTATAGCAAAAGGGGTGTCTCAGTCTAACGTTTTCTTAATAAAAGTACTTTAATGGTTAAATCGGCTTTATTTAAAAAAAAAAAAGTGTCGCTGCCTCAGTGCCTGTGTGCTCCGTGATCGCTCAGCGGTGACAAACAGGAAAAAGGAGCGCGGCTCGTTTCGCCGACATTTAACAAGAAAATTACCTAAACAATTCTTTGTTAGCTCGAAATTATAGCAGAGGTGTTTTTCTGTCTGTCATTTTCTTAATAAATGCACTTTAATGGTCAAATTAGCTGCATTTCGCCACCGTGGTGCAGCTTGCTGCTGGATTGAAGGTTCAAGCAGAGAGGTGGGGAGAGTATGGCAGGCCGATTGAGTCATTAATAGCTAGTGAAGATTCTCAGTCATCCAGGACATGGTGAATTCTAAAAAATGCAATAAAAAAACAATAAAGTATAGTATAATAGTATAATAAATAGTATAATAAATAAAGTCCAGTTGTTTTTGTCTTGAACTTTTTTAAATTTGTCATTATAGGCACGTTTTCCTATTACATGATACAACAGCATGCCATACTATTACTACAATAGATATGAACTGTTTTTTTTTTTTCAGTCAGAATGAATGAAACGGTCATATTTCAGTGTTATGGTTTATAAATATGGGAAAAAAATCTATAAATATGTCACTTCGTCCTATAAGTTGCAAGGCATGTAAATTATGCAAAAAACTGCAACTTACAGGATGAAAAATACAGTACTGTAGTTATTATTTTCTACCTCTCTTTTTGAATTATGCATGTGTTCAGTGTTGAATTATTTTAAATAAACTGTTCTGTTTTCAAGTTTACAGTTTTTGTTTGCCATTAGAGATATGTTATGTGTGGGAACAATTAAACTTTTTCTCTTGGGTTAGATTTAAATAACAAGTAGGTCAGTGCTTTTATTGAGGCAAGAAGCAAATTGATGTATCCAGTAATTGTTATAAAACTACATTTACTACCAAAGTTTAGGAAGAAAATGACAGTAATCTATCACTTTACAATTAGTTGCTCTAAACTGAAGTACAACAGGTTGCCGCTACGGTTACAGCTCGGTGCCGTGATGGTATTAAAAAATATTTTGATGGTATTAAAAAGGTATTAAAAGGTATTAAATTCAACTCTGGAATTTCTGCATATACCCTGAAATTGGTTCGAGTGAGCGCTGAAGAGTTAAAGACAAGACAAAATGCAAGCAGGGAGGAGGAAAACTTAGGGGGGAGAGGAGCAAAAAGAGAAGCGACTTGCTTCGCCGAGTGCCGGCACATCAAAATGTGGGTGAGAAAGGTGCTTCACCCACACCTGTCTCCACCCTCATTTTGTCCCACTCTAATGGTGCATTCAGACCTAACAGCGTTTCAACGGCAGGAGCGTCCAGCTTACATGCAAAGTCAATGGGGGACGCGCTTCCAGCCGCGTCTTGGCGTCACGTCGCGTGCGTGTTGAGCGTGCTGGAAAGCGTTTTCCGTGCACGTGAACCGGCTTCAGCCTCCAAACCACGTATTCACCATGCTGAAGATTTCGCCGTTCAAACTTTCAAACGCCGCTCAACTCTACCTGATTGGTTGGTGTGTCAACCAATCAGGGAGAGTCGGGGGGAGAAGAGAGGGGGTCAGGGGGAGAGTCCCTATGTGATGCGGAAACCAGTGACGCGGAAACAATTGTGTAACTATGTTATTGTTTGTGGGACACAGAAAAAACCCGCGGAGTCATGGACTATGGAAGAGAAACTCATTGTAGCTGTGTGTTCGCGACAATTCCTTCACGACCAGTCAAGTCTGCTCCACAGAGACAGAAATAAAAAGCTCCTCGCCTGGCGGAGAGGACTCGGTATACCGGTAAGCTCCTCCCACACACCCGCAGCAGTTTCGCGTTCTGGCGTTCTGGTCCAAGTAGGTCTGGACACCAAGTGCGTCCACTTGCGTGCGTGACGAGCTTTTTGGAAGTTGAAACGCTGTTCGGTCTGAATGTACCATGAGCCCTTGAGCAAGGCCCTTAACCCCCTCCCCCCATCTGCTCCCCTGGGTACCCTAGATAGCAGCTCCCTGCTCCATACAGAGGGCTGTGGTAGCTCGACGGTATGTGGTTGTGTCAGGAAGGGCATCCAGCATAAAAATTATTCCCAAGTCTTTGTGCGACTCAGTTCGCTGTGGTGACCCCTGATGAAGGGAGCAGCCAAAAGAAGTAAAAATAAATTAAGCAATAAAAAAAAAATTACTAGAAAGTATAGTTAACTCAAATAATATGGGTGGTCGGTTTACCGGTACGTATATGTATGGCAGTGGCTATCTTGGATTTTGACGTGGCAACCAAATTTTGGTAGAGCTCTTTCTCATGCCTAGATTCATTCATTCATTCATTCAACCTTTATTTATACAGGCTAGCCTCGTTGAGTCACGGGGACTCATTTACAAGAGGGACCTGTCTCACTCACACCAAACAACCATCCACTCTCACACTCACACCTAGGGTCAATTT